>VXAU01001800.1:1326652-1364256 GCA_013399695.1 Formicarius rufipectus
ACGGGACGGGCTCGGGTGGGAGCTCCCAGCGACGTTTCAGCGCCCGCGGCACATCCCCGACATGCGTGGCGGGCCCACGCCGCGCTTCCTCCGGTCACAGCGGCGGGCNCGGGTCCGTGGGGCCGGGTGAGGCCCCGCAAGGCCCCGTGTTCCCCACCTGGCCTCTTTTGCTGGTGGGTTCTGCTCTTCTCTTCATCTCATCCCTGCGGGAGTGCTTTCCACGGGCGCTCCGGGCGACTCTACTGCTGGGTGGGAGCCGGTAGCGTCATTTTTCCACGGGACGGGCTCGGGTNCTCTCTACCTGTTGCAGCCGGACCTCACCACTGGCCTCCCCGGTCAGCCCCAAGCACCGGGAGCCGCAAAACACCCAACCCCCGGCGTCAGGTTCGCCTCAGCTCCCTCCGGGCCCGTCACCTTTCTCGCTCCAGCCTTGCCTCCCGTCCCAAAATAACAATAAACCCCCGCAGGGCAGGGGGTCGCCTTACCTGCCAGTCCCCCATTTTGGCAAGGATAGACATCCTGGCTGCGGGCTCCGAGTCCGCAGGTCCCCGCTGGTCATGGACTGCGAAGGCAAGTCACTCGCCCGGGACGCCTGTGGGTAAATCCTCCCCTTACCTGCGCCGGGACTCTCTTACCTGGCCATAAAGAGCTGGGTGCTCCCTGCCCGCGCCTGCGCGCTGCCTCCGCGCTGCCTGCGCGCTGCCCCCCGACTCCGCGCTCCCACCGCGCCCGGGGGGCATCCCCGTCGCTCCCCCTGGAAGACTCCCGAGCACTCCCAGGGCGTCCTGCAGACGCCGGACCCCCTGCCCGCTTCGCCACCGTCTTCGCCGCCCCGGTGCTCGCCCAACTCCGTGCAGGGAGTCCGGGTGCCCGGTCGCGGCCGGGATGGGGGCGGGTGAGCCCCCCCCCCCCCCTCCTCACCTTCCCCCTTGGGGCCGGTGGGATGCCTCGGGGGCAGGATGCCGGGGAGTGCGTGCACGTAGTAAGAAATAATAATAAATAATTATAATAACAGCAATAATAATAATGACAACAACAGCAACAATAATAATAGCAGTAGCCCCAAAAGACAAAGCACCGGCAGGGCTGAAGTAGCCCAACTCGGTGACGGAGGCACTGCAAAAGGCCGGGGGAGTACAGGGAGAAACAAAGACACCCCCGCCCTGAGCAGAGGGTCTTGCCAGCCCTCGGGACACGGGCCGGGGTGATGCGGCACCCGGTTAGCCTGGCTATGGCACTCTGGGCTGCGCGGGAGCGGTGTGGGGTGAGGGATGCTGTGGTCCCCTAGGGGAAGGTGCCGTGCGATAGCCTGTGGCCCTTGGGCCTCTCTGTGTCCGCACCCCTTGTCCCCGCCCATGTTTTGGTGGTTTTTTTTCCCCTCGGGGATTCAGGTGCCGAAGTGCCCTGGAAGGTCGCCAGGGTGTAGCGCAGCCCTGATTTCACATCCCGAAAAAGAGAGGGAGCCCCTGCCTCATCTCCAGGGGCTGGGCACTGGGTGGTTCGGAGAAAGTATTACTCCAGCTACAGGATTTTGGGGAGGGATGCAAACAGTTTCCACCACACTTAACAACTGCACAGAAAGCCCTTTTCATGTCAGAGACAGGTGAACGGAGTATCATGTCCCAGATATGGGACATTTTGAGGCTTCCTGAATGTCGGGGTGCATTGTGTTGTGTTGGGTCCTGAGCTGGTCCCAGTCTCCAGTAGAAAGAAGTGGAACGCATCCCTTTGCCTCTAAGAGCTTGGGGACAAGGACTTTACAGAACGGTGTTCAAGCCCTGCCTCCAGGCAGGTGGGAAGAGGAAAGCGAGAGCCTACACCCGCAACCATTCGGTCCCGAGGGTATGCCAGGGCCCCGGGGGAATGCCAGGGCCTCAGGGCTCTGCTTCTCATCCACTGCTTCAGCGGAGGAAGGGTTGGAGGGGATCGGCGGCTCCTGCGCGGCGGGACACGGTCAATGGGCCGTGTGAGGCGCGCTTCGCACCGCCGCTCCCAGTGCCGGCCTGTGATGTACAGTTAGCGTCAAATTACAGCAATTAACCGGGCACCGGAATTTAATTACTCGGCCCTGCCCCTTCCCCACCCCTTTCGGTTCTGGGGAGACTCTTGCTCCCCGTGCAAAACAGGGGAGGGATGGGTAGGTTGTGCGGTGATTTCATGGCTCTGGAGCCCTGCCACTTCTTCGCTCCCCGCTTGCCAGTCGCCCTGTCCCTTCAAATCCTCTCCAGGAGGCGGCGATTTTGGCTCCGTAACGACTATTTAATTTGCTACCTTTTATTACTACTTTGCGGACGGGAGTGGGGAATTAATCCAATTTTTCGCTGGCCATCAGCGAAACCTTCCCAGTAAACTTGGGTGCCACGTTTCTCCCTGTAGGATCTTTCTCTTCTCCTTGATTCCAGAGGTCCCCACACAGGGTTAAATCTTCCCGGCCAGGACCCAGCTTTCGCAGCCCGACTCTGTCCCGCGCTACTTGGCAGAGAGGCGGCCCCAACACAGCCAGCCCGCGGGGCGGGAGTCGAGCTTTCGGGGCTATGGGCAGCCCTGGCTGGCATCGGGCTCATCCGCGATCTTTTTTTTTTTTTTTTTTAGCCTGGGGGAAGAAAGCATGTGCTGGACGTGCTGCAGAGCCTGAGGTTGTGGGACGCTCCTTTTCCCCTCCCTGGGGCATTTGGTGACCGCATTTCAGGGGTGAATTCGACTTCCCTGACCCGGGAGTTTAGAGGACACCTCCCCCTCGCAGCCTTCAGGGCAAACCCGGCCCGGGTAGGGGACTGAAATCTCCGCACTCTGGGCTACTGCCACCCCTGAAGTGTCGGGTCTGTCTCGTCCTGCCTGCCCTGCCCCCTCTTCATGCAAGAGGAAGCTGAAGCTGAGTCAACTTTTCTCCCTAGTCTTTTAGCGCAAAGACAGATGCAGCTTTTTATTTATTTTTTTTTCTCTTTTCCTCGCCCCTCTATGTCACACCGTCTGGTGCACAGCTCGGCGGTGATTTTGGCATGTGGACCCGAGACAGTCACCTCGGAGTTCTCTGGAGTTATTTTCGATGGACGCGCCGTGTGTCACAGTGCGGGCAGCAGACAGGGGCAAAGCCCTGCCCGCTCCCCTTTCCCTTCACGGGCAGCATCCTTATGGCCAAACCCCGCCACACAGCGGGGGCGAGAAAGTGGGGAAGAGACGCTCCTGAGGGGCATTCTTCTTCCCGGCGTCGAGGTTCCCCAGCCGGTCTGAGTTATCAACAGGTCCTCTCACCCTAGAGTATCCCCACCAGCCGAGCCCTCCGCTGCCGGGCAGACCTTTCCCACTCCCTCCTGCCTGTTCTGCCTGCCCCTGGGGCGAGTCGCAAGAACACTGGAGTAAACCCGGCTGCCGATTCTCTGCGCGGAGTTTAAGTTATTTATTCTTCTCACTGTTGCTATTCGCTTCTCTTCTGCCCCAGTGCCGCCCGTCTGGGGGACAAGCTCAGAGCAGCTGAATTCCACCGGCTTACTGCCACATAAACAGCTTGGCTTTTTCTCCCCTAAAGTAATTTTTGGCAACGGGGCCACTCGCAGCCCAGCCAGCCCCAGGGCCGGCAGAGGCGCCTCTCTGCGCCGTCCGGAGGGCATCCTGCAGGAGGGACGCGCGTTTTCGGCCGGCAGCGGGTTGAGATCGCTCCCACTCAGATCCTCCGAGGCTGAACTCCCAGCGTCGGTATTTTCGGAAGGGGAAAGGAGAGTTTCAGGTTGGTGTGGGTCTACCTCGGCTTTACTGGGCAGGGGGGAAGAGGGACAGCTGCTGCTCCTGGGATGAGGGGCTGCCTCCAGCCTCTCAGGCGTCTCTCCGGGCTCAGCTTAGAGAGCGGGGAGCAGAAGGAAAAAGGCAAAAACTGGCAGGACATAAAAACAACCTCAACACTTCAAATCCTACAAAACAAAGACCAAAAAAAAAAGAAAAAAATAAAAAAGAAGAAAAATACAGACACTCCCCTCCCTTCTGCACTCGTACTTCGCGGTCCAACGTGATTCAATTAGTCTTGGGAGGCCAGTGTCGGAGAAGGGGAGGTGCTGTGTCTCGGCTGTTAGTGAAGAGATTTTTCCTCAGTTGATTTGGGGGGTTGTGTCTTGGTTTTATGCCCTACTGCGAGGGAGACGTCTTCCCGAGTGGGGTCTCAACACTGCGGCCAGTGGATTCGGAAAGCCCATTACATGAGCGACTTGGGATGTTGAGAAAGAGGGGGGAAAAAAAAAGGATAAGAGAAGAAGTCCGTACGTGTCCGTTTGTGACCGCCTTGCCCACTGTGCTGTCTCCCAGCTATTCATTTTCGCAGAGTTTGTTTTCTTTCAAGCCCGTTTCCCACGGGAGAGAAGCTCACCGAGTGCAACAGGTCGATTCAAGCGCTCCCGGGACCTCAGAAAACCAAATGCCCCTTCCCTACCCTTCCCCCTCAGGCTCCTCCCGTCGCGACTTTGCTCCGGGACACGCTTTGGAGGGCCATGCGGGACGTCCTGAGTGGAGAAGACTCGGAGTCGGCGCCCCGGCGGAGGAGCGGTGGGGAGGAGGAGGAGGAGGATGCTGCGCCCGAGTTACGACACTGCGGTACCTCTTCGCGACTCCTCTGCCGCCTCCCCTCACACCCCACACCCTCTCCCTCTCGACCCCCGGCCCGGCTTTTGAAACCCCAGAGTGTTGTCAAGGTCCTGATCAGCATATAAATAGCTATTTTTTTTTCAATGTCAAATGACGGGGCGGCAGAGCTGTATGAGTGCAGTTCTTTGGAAACGAGATGAAAACTTTTTGGGGAGGAGTGGGGAAGAAAAAGCAAAGTTTTTTGAGGATCACGTGGCTCTCACCTGCTCTTTGAATATTTATTTGCTAAACTAACTAAACAAGCAAAACCGGCAAGTAATCGGGAGTTAAAACTGAGCACACGCTGCCGTGCCAACGCAATCCAGCTCCCGAGGACTGGCCGGTGTTTGCATGAGCAACCACATGATACGAATTCCCATGCTGTAGAGCTCGTAGAGAAAGGTAACAGGTACATTCTGCTTCACTAGGCACCTCTTTCTCAACCTAGGCCCTTTAGGGCTGGGTACTGTCATTGCCATCTCCAGGAAACAAGCTTCTAAAAAGGTCATTCCTATGAATAAAGCATCAAGCATTGATGGGCTAACACTCCATGATTCCTCCTTTTTTCATTACTCAGGGAGTAGTTGCATCGTCTCAAATAGAAACCCTTGTGAGGATTTTTATTTTTTTCCTTGCAAAGCACAATAAATTCAGGGTAAAGCCACCAAGCACTTTTGTATTTAGAAAAATAAATCTATCCACTGTAAGCATGTCAAGATCTGGTTATTTGTTCACTCCATCCTGGTTGTTTTTTTTCTGTTGTACACTTCATTTTCTAAACAGACAAAACCCATCCAGTTTTAAGAAAATAGTTGCATTTGCAATGTAGACATAAAATTGGAGTATTTTCTGGGCAATTCTAATTGCTCACATGTCCTCCAAAAAGCTTTTGCATTTGAAACACCGGCAGCTATTTTGCCAACAATCTCATAGCTGCAGTACATTGCAGTTTTACTGATCATGCCACCCCAAAATAATTACAAATAAGTTTTATTTTACATTTATTTTCAATTTTCATCAATATTATTGTCAGATGAAATCCAGAAAACAGTATGCTGCCTAAACATTCAGCATGCCCTGCTTGATGAAAGCATTATTGCTAATTATAAATGTTCTAGGAAGGGCTGTTTTTCTCTAGGTGAAGTTTCACTGCCTTCACTACCCCCCTGCCCTAAAATCCACTGATGCAACTGCACACATCCACCCAGCTGCACATGTCCTGAGTACAAAACACAAGTTACACTCCAGCATTAAGCCTCTACATCGGGAGTTTTGCTTGGATTAAGATTTCGAAACTGAGCCCATAATAAGATATGCCATGAAACCTCAAACAACCCTCCTTCCCCAGGGGTATTTATCTTACACATTTAATTGCCCAGTAAAATAAATTCTGTATGTGTACACTTATATGGGAAAGATTTTGATCTGGTAATTTCAGTGTATCTTCTGATCTGTAGCAGCTTAGAATGACATCCTTAAAAACTGTGGAGAAGCAGAAACTGTGCCCTGCTAAATCATGCCTATTCAGCTGCTAAATATTTACATATAGGCAGGAATGAGCTTTCCTTGTAATGCTATCTCTTAACTCTATATTAGCATTCAAGAAGAAAAACAAATGCAAGTCGTTTAAGCATAGGCCAAATCCCTGCTTCTGCTAAAGCAAATAACAGAGCTCCTCTGACTTGCATGGAGCAGAATGGGGTTCCTCCATGTTACCTCCATGTCATATTAACACTGTCGTTTTGATAATGACTTCCCTCTCAAAGCACTCACTACTTCATAATAAGCTTCAACAAACCCATAAGAAGTGCAGTGCTATTAGTTTATCTGCTCAGCAGATAAGTAAACAGATGCAAGGGAAAGATAAGGAATTTCCCCAAGGTCTTTGCAGCTGGTTTGCTGGAGATCAAGCAAAGGAAAGGAAATCAAGAACTGGGACTGAACTAACCACCAGAACAGTATCCACTTCTCCAGCTGCTGGAGGCAACATGTCCCATAGCCAGAAAAGTGGTATTAAGAGGAGGAGCAGACAGTCAGGATCTCCATGAAACAGGCCATTTCCAGTCAGGTATATAACTGTGCTCTCTGGTAGCTAAACGTGGGCACTCACATTTCAAACTCTCAGCTGCTCCAATGATACTTTGGTGTTGCATCTGTCCTGGCACAATATGATACAATGGAAGTGGAATTTCATTCTTTAGTGCATTGAATAAAACCTCCCAATAAGACATGTTTAAAAAACAAAGCCTGGTATTACCCACAGCACAGTTTAAATAAAATCTACTTTGATATTTCTATGTTAGCATTGGAACTGCTGTCTGCAAGGCATATATTTTAAAGTGTCAAATAATTACAAAAAGACTTATTACTGGAAAATGACTGTTGGAGGTTCTGACATCCAAACCAAAATTAATCTGCACAAAAAAATCTGTTATATTTTTTTCTTTAACAAGGAACTTCCAAAGCTGTAGTCGTTAATCTAGTCCAGCTTGTATGCAGCTGCAACACATTTAGCCTTTAACATTAACTCTAGCCATTGTCCTAGCACATGTCTACACCTCACAACACTTTGTGATATTAAAAGAGATGCTGTATGGCTAGAGCAACTTGTCACTAAGATATATATCACTCAGTGGAGAGCAAAACAAAACAAAACAGTGCACAACACGTCTTTTTCTTTCTTTCCTTCTTTTTTTTTTTTTTTTTTTCCCCGTGGCAGCTTGTTCTACAGGTCCAGTTTGCTTGGTTCTGTTGTGTTTATGTGGTCTTTTATACCAAAATGACCTGCCTGCCTCTCTAAAAGTAATGGAGTAAAACCTCTGGAGCTGAGTGAAACAGCAGGCTGTGCACTGGATAACCTGGTATAATCGTTCCACAGAACCACTGAAGGAATATCAACCCGCTATATGTATAATCTAATCGCAGTCAAGAGCTGATGTAATCACCCTTGCACCGTCCTCCTCCCTGTGTCAAAGGGAAATGAGGGTGTGGTTGGAGGTTACGGCTGACCTGCACCCACATTACAGCTGTCCTGGGGATTGTCACCGTTGTGCTCAGTCCAGCAGCTGCTGACACCACCACACCACATCCAGCTCACGGGGACAAACTGATGGGACAGAGGTTCAGACCATCATCTTCGCACCCAGGAACACAGTCAGCTGGATGCTGGACAAACCAACTTTATTTTCCAAAGGGTGGTATTACCATACTGATACAAGGCCACTCTTCCAAATTCATCTGGGGAAATTTCTCCAGAACAAATTTGAGGCTGTGCTTGCAAGTTCCATGCAAGGACAAAAATGGTGCCCCAGCCTCCCACGGGAATCAGCCCCCCACACCTGGGCACACCCCATCCCTCTTTAGGGCTCCCCTTGAGAGAGGCACAGAGTTATTAGCAGCCAGCAGCCACCCAGCTTGTTTACACCAGGCGAGTTGAAGCGATTGCGAAGCCTCAGTGCGAATGCAAATTAAATCAGTCTTGAGCCGACGAGCTGCTCCCTTAAAGCTGCGCGCTCCGGAGCAAGAGCGAAGCCCTCCTCTTGCACTGGCTGAGGGGCGACGCAGAAGGCTTAAGCTTCTTTTTCTAAGACTTTGGCGCCCCTGTGTGTCTCTTCTTTGGGAAATTCCATTGAAGTTGTAACAATCCCAGTCTTTTCTCCCTCTGACCTAGCACCAGAAACACCGTGGCTCGAAAGTGGGAGAGCGATGTGAGGACAGCCTGGACGATGCTACCCATAAGACCGACTGTAATTTGAGCTGTGCTGTTTCCATTCTTTACCTCTCCTCCTTAGATGCTGGAATTGCCTTCTTTGGCAGCTTTATCCAAAGTGACTAATGTCTTTAAGGCACCACCTCCTGGAGTCATGATATTTATCATCAGCTCTTCTACATCCCTGTACCTCCCAGTATGCACGAAGTCCCGACTGGAACGAGCCTTAAAGACAAAAAGCTTAAAAAAAAAAAAAAAAAAAAAGTATTTGAAATATCTTGGGCTCTCAAAGGGTCAGACTTTAAAATGGGACAGGGAATACATGGGAAATACTGGTTTAGATCTCTGCAGCAGGGCTCCAATATAAGCAATTTTTCTTCAAAGGTGAAGACAGAAGCAGAAGAAATTTGAAACAAAAATGCAGCAAAATCCTAAGAGGAAACGTAAGTATTTTTCTGTGAGGTAGTTGGCATTAGTTATCCCATATCTTCAAAATAACTGGGACACAGAGGAATGAAGTAAATTGCCTCAGGATACAGGGATGTGGCAAGACAGCTGGACATAGAGGAAGGAAACCCAGTTAGGCTGAGTTCTGGCAAGATTTACTGTAGGAGGTCCTGTTACAAATGGGCTGTGCAGAATAGAGTCTCCAAAGCCTTTGGCACCTTTCCTGTCTTCCAGCTGTCGGTCTTTATTCCAAAACGTGTAAGAGATGTACGTGTCTAAGGGGTGGGGTGTTTATTTGGGGCAATTTTGAAAACACACACACACGGTCTGCAAAGTGTCACTGGAAAAATATGGCATGCAAACACAGACAGGCTATCACTTGCCCCAGAGTCAGCATCACCTGCTTTACACTCAACCTCACTAACCCGGAATAGGCCCTCCTCTCTTGACACCCTTGCCTGCCTTTAGACAGATGGCCCCAGCTGTAGGCAATGTAGATGCAGGCCTGCCCTGCCTATATTTATGGGCAGGTGGTTACCCTGCCTTTGTTTCCCACCTGGAGTGCTTATTATGCTCTTTCCCAGCTCTTCCATGATAGCCTTCCTCGTCAAAGGTAAACCTGGCCCCTAAGGCAACAGGTCCCCACACTAGGGGAAGATATCCCAAAAGGTGTTTTTCATCTGCTTTCTCCTTGTTTCTTTTCCTGTTTCCACTTTTCCCTCATATGCTATCAAGTTGCTCCACCAAAGCTTTTGGTAAAATGTACTGCTGAGCTCAAGTAGCTAGCTTAAAAATAACCCTGAAGGAAAACTTAAGGAGTTGCTTAACTCAGGGGATGTGTCGTGAAAGGACCCAAGACATCTACCTTGCTGCCTGTTTTCCTCCTGGATATTGGTATGTGTTAACCCTGTCTGGTCTTGCATTTTAAACCCCTGTTGGTTGCGTTTCAAAACTTGAGAACAAGCTGTCACTGAATCTTCTTTTAGACCTATCAAAGAACCTCAGCTATGTTAACAGTCTAATGCTTATGTGGAACCTTCCCAAGAGAAAAGCCTTTCTCTGTGCTCCTGGGAATCCTACTCTTGGCAGCACAACCAGTCCAATTATGGTTTTTAACTCAGTGGGGTGATAATTTTCTGCTCTTCTCTCACAGGGGAAAAGTGGTGCTTCTTCATTTTGGAGGGGTAGCATTGGTTGCAAAAGCTAGTGGGTGAGTGTGGGGTCAAACTCAACCCTGGGATTGGATGAAATCTATTTTCAGTACAGGAAAATGGTTTCTGTGTTTTCCCCCTACAAGAAGGCCCATTAACTAAATAGGGGATATATCCCACTTGTGAGGGAGCACAGCACAAATACTGCTCCTAAGGGCTATAAGCCCCAACTGCCCATGCTAATGGATCATGTGTTGGCTTGACCCGGTTTACAGGCTGTTGATTACGCATAAGAATTTAGAGCATGAACAAAAAATTGTCCCATAAATAGGCTGTCTGCGTTTTAAACTAAATTAGCCCCACAGTGAATGGCCTCCTCTACTGAATTACAGCATGACTGAGCCTGTGTTGGGGATTGAAAGGGATTCATGTGGCTGGTTAAGAGCAACATGATTAAGATTATTATTGGGGGTTGGATCAGTCCCAATAGCAATGCAATTATTCAGGACCTTTGAGCTACAATTACGTGTGACAGAAGAAACCTAAGTAGCTGATGGCAGAGAGTATTTGGCCTTTATGGCCATGTAACTCACATAGAAGCAGACAGGGCTTAAGGCTCTTACAGAGGGTTATGGTGAAGCTTGCTATACTTGTTGAAGATGTTTCCATCTCCAGCTGCTCACTCCAATAAAAGACCTGGCAGAGGGGAATTGGTTCCTGAGCCTCAGTTGCTCTGGGTAGAAGCTCAGCACCTCGGGCTGTGGTTTCACACCACAGAGAGTTCAATGACAGCAACAGCCTTAAGGGATTCACACCCTCTTCCTCAGCCTCCTGTCAACTTTTTGCAGACCTGCTGAACTGATTCAATTTGTTACAGTAAAAAAAGAGAGAGGAGGATTACCAGTCCCCTACAAATTTGAGTAGATTAATGCCTGAAATTGCTTACAGTCTGACCCAAGCTCTCCAGCCAGCTGAAGACATAGGATGGGAACAGCCACCAATTTGAAAACATAGGGCCTTACCTTAATCTGCAGTCGAGGGTGGGGTTTTTTTCCATTCCTATGCCTGGAAAGTGGTTTAGCTGCTGCTGGAAAGCCTGCTTTCAGCCTCTTGGGCGACGAGAGCACCTTACCCTTTCAGGGAATCTCTTCCAGCTGGACTGTACCCTGCTAACAAGGAGACAGAAAGCATGTATGATATCGGAGTGGAAGCAGCGTGAAAAAGAGTGTTTAGAACAGCATGAAATTTTGCTTATGTTTTCATCTCCAAGTTCGTCCCAGCCGGTTTACACGAGGCAGAAAACACTACCTCTTTATAATGGGTGACTACCTGCAATTTATTGGAAGAGAGCTGTTGCTAAACACATGGAGTAGCGATGTATTAACACATTGTAAAAGGCTGTTTGATCACCATGGGATTCCAGATGAGCTAACAAGAGAAAATAAGCCGTGATTCACAAATGACTCATTTCAGCATTTCTCTTTGATGCAGCAGTTCAAGCAAGCCCTGTCTATGCACATTCAAATGAGTTCACTGAATAGTCATTGAGCCCAGCAGTGCCGTGCTTACAAAGTCTTTTTTTTTTTTTNGTAAGTACAATTTCTAAGTATAAAAATTGGGCAATTTCTAGCAAGCCGCGCCAATGTGCGGCGCCCAGTCACTCCTGCCGACAACTCTTTCTCACGCTTAAAACCTGGAAACCAAATATTAATTTCCCATGAGTCGAGTCCTCCAGATGCGGGGGTCCTGAGAAATCACCCCCCGTGAGTCGGACATCCCTTTTCACGTTGAAAATCACAGCAAAGGGTGCGATGCCCCATCGGTTTGCCTTTCCCACGGGCTCTCCATGGCGGTGCCCACTCCTGCCTTGCCTTGTCCGTACCCTGTCTGTGTGCCGGCGCTGCGAGCCGTCCTCATCTTCCTCCTATTCCTCTCCCCACTCTCCGCTACAGGCGCGATACTTTAGCCAGCATTGCCATCCAGTGGCACAGGGGACAAATGACAGCGGAGAATTGCGGGTAGAAGAGGGAACCTTCTTTAGTTTAGCTGCTACAACCGGCGGGGATGCGGCATGACAGGCTGGCTCACACTTGGGCGGCAGCCTGATGTCTGGAGGTAATATATCATTTATTGACAGCTTGGAGCATCGCTGTTTAGTACCAGCTTGCTGTTAACCGGGATGTTGCAGAAAAGGCAATGAACATCTAACATGAGCAGGAAAAGGTACTCATTCCATTTCAGAGAGTGCCTGCCAGTGGATCCTGTTTGTATTTGAAGTTTTGTGTTGTGGGTGTTTGGTTTGGTTTGCTTTTTTTCCCCCCGTGGTGTAAGTTCTCAGTGCTTTAATAGTCAGAAGTTTTTGTTTATTATTCCTCTATAGATTGCAGAATTGAGTAAATTATAAGTGGTTGCTCTAATGCACTCATCTGGTCATATTTTTTTTTTTTCCTCAGATGTTGCTAGCAAGGATGCTCCCCAAAACCTCAAGCATTAAGTAACAAGAGCAGAATGCTATTGGTAAATTAATCTGCAAAAATAGACAGTCTTTCTTTTCCCAAGAAGAAAGTACTAATATGTACTATTTACATTGATTTAGTCTGAGCTTTGGAACATATCTATCGCCCACCTTCTCTTCAGGGCCTAGCCATGAATCAATTTCTTGTTGCTGAGAGGGAAGTCCTCTGAATTAGTAGGGTTGCAAAGTCCCAAAGCCCAACCCAGAGGTACCACTGACAGCCATTTTTCACTACTAGGTGGATAAAACCCCATGAAAATCAACTGCCTGGGATTAAATGATATAATTTATCATCAGTTCTGGTTAGCCGTGGAGGGCCCAGATGACTGGAGGTTGGCCAATGCAATGCCCATCCACAAGAAGTGTTGGAAAGAGGATCCAGGGAACTATAAGCCTGTGAGCCTGACCTCGCTTCTAGGGAAGGTTATGGAACAGATCATCTTGAGTGCAATCACAACACATACTGGTAGACAATCATGGGATCAGGCTTTGCCAACATGGGTTTAAGAAAAGCAGGTCTTGCTTGACCAACCTGGTCTCCTTTTATGACCATGTGACCTGCCTAGTGAATGAGGGAAAGAGTGTGGCTGTTGTCTACCTGGACTACTTTCTACAGCACCCTCCTTGAAAAACTGGCACCCTATAGTTTACTTATGGGTAGTTTTTACTGGGTTAAAAACTGGCTGGATGACTGGGCCCAGAGAGTGGTAATAAATGGTACTGTATCCAGTTGTTTGTGGGGTTTCCTAAAACTCAGTATTGGGCCCAGTCCTATTTAATATCTTTATTGATGATGCGGATGAGGGGATCAAGTGCATCTTCAGTAAGTGTGGGGACAACACTAAGTTGGAGAGGAGTGTTGATTTGCTGAAAGGCAGGAAGGCTTTACAAAAGATCTGGATAGGAAGGATAGATTATTGGATCTAGGCCAACTGTATGAGGTTTGACAAGACCAAGTGCCAGGTCAGGATCTTTGGTCACAACCACCCCATGCAATGCTACTAGCTGAAGGCAGAACAGCTGGAAAGTTGTCCATTGGAAAATGACCTGGGTGTGCTGGTCAACAGCTGGCTGAACATGAGCCAGAAGTGTGGCCGGGTGGCCAAGAAGGCTGATGGCATCCTGGTCTGTGTCAGGAATAGTGTGGCCAGTGAGATTAGGGAAGTGGTTGTCTCTCTGCACTTTGCACTGGTGGAGCCACATCTCAAGTACTGTGTTTAGTTTTGGGCCACTCACTACAGTAAAGACTTTGAAGTGTTGAAGTATGTCCAGAGAAGGGCAACAGAGCTGGTAAAGGGTCTAGAAAGTAAGTCCTGTGAAGAGAAGTTGAGGGAGATGGGGTTGCTTAGCCTGGAGAAAAGGAGGCTCAGTGAGGACCTTATCACTCTACAATCACCTAAAAGAGGTGGTAGCCAGGTGGGGGATCAACTTCTTCTCCCAGTTAACAAGTGACAGAACATGAGGAGGCCTGAAGCTGTGCCAGGGGAGGTTCAGGTTGGACATTAGGAAGAATTTTTTCACTGAAAGGGTGGTTAAGCATTGGAATGGACTGCCCAGGGAAGTGATGGATCCATCATCCCTGGAAGTGTTCAAGAAATGACTGGACATGGTGCTTAGTTCTATGGTTTAGTTGGCATGGTGATGTTCAGTCAAAGGTTCGACTTGCTGGTCTTGGAGGTCTTTTCCAACCTATTCTATGGTTCTGTAATAAGTGGTAGCATGAGAAGAGTCAAAAGGACTGATTACTTTTTGTAAAAGCTGGGTAAAAGGAACAGCACAGAGGGTTACTTTGCAAGTCCCAACACAGCTGCTGATCCCCCATCATGAAGCAGGTCCTGCTGCCACAGCAGAGATTATCACCACAGGGCAGGAGGTGCTGGCTGGTGAATGCCAAGGACAGACTGTTTGGGGGCAGTATGGTGGCCTGCAACAGATTTGTCACAAAGAGCTGATACACAACCCTGGTGTGTATGGCCCTGAAATAGGGTGGAATATGTGATACTTAAGATCAGGCAGCCAACAGGAAGAGGACCACAATCTTGGTTTTCCCACGGGAGCAGTCAGGTTCCAGTAGAAACTGAGACATGCAGAGGCTTCAGCTAGCTCCCCAGCTGACTGTGTGGTTTTTCACATTGGTGTGGAAATGGCAACAGCAGGACTGACTGAAGGAATAGAGTGTAAGAACCTATATTTCAAGAGAAAGGTAAAGCAGGGTGGGGTCAATAGACATGGTGTGCTTTTAGACTAAATGAAATAGGAGGTAAAACACCACAAATTTTAAGCTGTACACACAGCAGCATCACTAGAGCTTAGTCCCTGAGCAGGCTGGATATTAAATTGATCAAACTGGTAATGAAAGTGGGAATTGTTCCATCTCAACTGACACAAGGCAAGTGACCTTATTAAAAAATATGCCAGTGTATTTAATGGGGTAGGGCAGTTTCTTGGGGAATTAATGATTAATGTGGCTATAACTCTGGAGATCCCACAGCTAATGCCCCTGGAAAAAGTCTTACTTCCACTATGAGGTGGCCTGGCTGAAATTTTTAGTATGGTACTGTATGAATACAGGCATAGAAATTCACCATTATTTTATGACAGAGAAGTTAAGTTACTCAAGAACTGCTGCACTGATTAGAGGACGTGGTGGCCTCAGGCTGGACATAGCTAGCTGGGCATGTAAGAAACTGCAGAGTGTGCTGATGGATGCACAATGCACCTCTTTGTGGTGTTTTCAGGCTAAGCACCAGGAGCGACTTAGATTCCCATACTGATGTTGACTTACCATCAAAACAACAGAAACCACTCCAAGACACTGACTTCATGTAATGTCCTGAGCAGGACCTGACTTGGAGAAACTCTGAAATCAATTGACAACCACCATCCTGGAGCAGGGCATTGTTTGCAGCTGTCCTGAGTTATATGTGTGTGTGTGAAAAGTAATGTGAGAGTGAGAAAAGCCTTTGTCTATTCACCCCTGAGAAGGAGCAGGGACTCAGGAGGGTCATCCCAGGCCAGTACTGTGTTCCAAACAGGTGCTGAAGCCTTTGGAAAAGCAAGAGAGATGAGAAAGTAAATGTGGTGCTTTTCTTGGCACCCTTCCAGTCTCCAACCATTGGCAGACCAGGATCTTGTGAGATGGACATCATTGCTGTGTATTCGAAAAAGGTCTGTCATGAAGAGACCTCACACAAATAAGGAGTAAGAAGAGGCCTAGGGATAAAGCCACCATTTTTCTTCTTATTGCTGTGGGTACAGGGAAGAAGAAGCCCTTTTGTACATTATTTGCAAATAAAAAGTAATATTGCAAAAGCTAAGCTAAATATTTAGGTTTTGGGGTTCAAGACATGGAGCATTATTGGTGAGAGCAACAGGCAAGAAGCTGTAAGTATTTCTCAAATAGAGGAATTGAGCTAAACTGGCAGAAAAGAAACACTTGCAGAATTTTGAGACTGAGGAGAAGAATTGCAGTTCAAAGTAGGATCCAGGAATGCTGCAAAAGGGAGGTTCCAGAAAGCTCTGTGAGATAATCCATCACAGGACAGAAGACAGATGCCAGGACACCAGCTGCCAGGTGTGTATGGCAGGTGGGGAATACAGTAAGAAAACCTTGGCCTGGAAGAAGCTGTTTAGCAGGATGGGGGACCAGACAAGACAACGTTGTCTGCAGGAGCTGAGGAATGTGATGTTGTGCAAGGCAGGAGATTTCCAGTAGTTTTCTAGCCTCTTTACAACTTTCCTGTGACCCAGTATGGGGACACTAGATTGTTCTGGCTTCTGTAATGCCATCAGGGTCTGTCTTCAACGCCATGGGGACTGGTGATTGCAGCCACTCCCCTTCCCGTTTGAGAGCCATAAAATGTTTTTGTGTAAGCAATGGAACAAGGGACCAAAACATAAGCATGAGTCTCCACCCAAAGCAAAAGCAAATAAGAAGGTGCTTGGCAATATGAAATGCTCGGGAGTGGAATTTGAGGCTTTTGCTGAGCAGTTTTGGGTGTGCATTTATCAACACCTCTATAAGATAACCAGGAAAAAGACAGGGGATTTACACAGGGATTGTGTAAAAACTTGATAGAGCCCGAAACTGGGTCCCTTCTGAAGAGGGTGATAGAGGCATCCATATGCCTGTGGATAGCAAGGACAGAGGAGGGGGAAAAATTGTCTTCACTTTAGAACTGTGGTCATTTTAAGCACAGTATGAGGCAGAGGGCTCACCAGCACAGATTGCTTTGCCCAGACTGTTAGTTATACAAAGAGGAGGCCTCAACATACAGTAAAGCCCCTAAAGAAAGTACAAGGCAACAGAATTTGAAAATCTTAGATCAGATCTTTAGAAAAGCTTTGGGCTATAGAAAGTGGTTTTTTCACTGTTGGAAAGAAAACTGCAGCTCTGCAGCACTGACAGCAACTTTCTCTGACAGTGCTTGTCACTTGTCACAAATTACTTCTGCCAGTGGCTTGTCATTACTCACAAAGAACCTGGCAAGCTCGAACAGTCAAGGGTGTCCAACATGATCCCCTGAGTAGACCTGAGTGCAGTGTGATGGGGACACTTTGAATCCTGAAGCCCTTTGGGAGAGTCCAGAGCCCCACAAACCAAGTGGCATCTCGCAGATGTTTCCATCCTGGTGGAGAGGAGAACAAGACTTCTTCAAGGCAAGTCCCAAATCTATTGAGAAATCTGTCCCAGGTAGGAAGAGATCAAGGACCACAGATACATACCACAGTCCTCTGAGAGAGGATCCTGATAACTGATTGAAGAGAAACTAAGCAAAGAGATGGAACAGGCATCAAGTTGATTTATCTTATGATGAGAAAAGACATGAGAGGCAAAAGACCTGTCAAAAAGTAAACTGTTATGGATTTGTAATTTATTAAATGATTTTTTTATTATGCTTAGGATGAATCACAAAATATTGTACAAATGTTTATATTTCCTGAGTGTTCTAGGACTAACCTGAGCTTAACCAAACTGCAATATTAATGGTAATCAACAGAGATTATGAGCATATTTCTAAATGATGACAAAGTCTTCTTGTTACAGTTGCTGAGTGTAATAGGATAACCAGCCCAGCCACAGCCAAGTTAAGGTACTGCAATATAGACCATCATAGGACAGAGAGCTGGAAAAGGCCTAGAAAGTGACTCAGTCTGAAGCAGTATGACCTGCAAAAGTGCTGAAAAAGCTATGCCTAACCTGCTCCTGAAAACCATCAGCCGGCGATTTCCAGCCTGTCCAGACAATCTAATCCACACTTAACTGTTTATCACTACAAAGCTTTCCTAATGTCTAATCTTCACCTCTCTCGATGTTATCTAAGATGCTTAGTTCTTCTCCTATGCAGAGAAAGCAGGGAGAATCAGCTACTCCCTTCCTATTTGCACTAGAATTTGCTTCTGGCTTACCTTTTTCACATATTTGAAGACTTTCTGCCTTTTTTTTCTTTTCAATGCCGTAATAAATGCCAAATATATTTTTCAGTCATTCCTGACAATAGATGTTTCCTAGATCCCTGTGGGTTCCCTGCTCGTTTCACAGCTGGCAACAAGTTATAGTGTCAGAATAAAGAGCACGGTAATGTTAAATGTTTAGTGTAGGCATTAGAAATAATAACAGTGATCCAAATACTTGCTCTCTCTGGAATAGCCAGTCCCCTGTACCAATAGGCAGGGCTGTGGTCAGACTTGCTTGGTAGAACAGGTCACTCCCAGCCTGAAAATCCAGTTGCTTTACCTCTCTAGCTGCTAAAACACCTGCAGCTGGGAGCAGACCTTTGGCCATGCATAGACCAGGCTGCAGAGACACTGCTCTGACCTGGCACCTCTCTGAGGGTCTCAAACCCACTGAGGGGAGCACCCTGGGTTCACATTGATAAAGTTAACAAGAGCCCAAATGTTTGCAAAATCCAGTGTAAGCTACTTTTGGATGCTTCTCCAGGACAAATAGTAATGGCATGTGTAAATTTGTGTTTTACTGTACACTAATGTGCACGTTAATCTGCAATAAGAAAACAGACCTCTCTCCATGTGTCAGCTGTGTTGGCTACACCAGTGCCAGCTATAAAATCTAGTCATATTTAACAGAAGAAAGCCAGCTTCACCACCACAGCCTGCCTGGCCTCTATTAGGATGTGTTTAATTATGTCTTGCTTTCTCTGCGGAGGAGGATAAATGAGCAGGGAAGAGAATGCCGTGCTGTTGCTCCTGAGCAGCTGCTGAAGAGCAGTTTGCACAGAGGTGAGTACATGCCCCTGTTGGAAATTAATTGGAGAAGGGAGCAGTGGAGTGCTCTGCTTTGGACCAGTAGCAGGTGTGGTTTGCAAAATGCTCTCTGCTAAGAGACTAGGCAGCTTACCTATGCCCCAAACCTTTATACCTAAAAGTCTACTGCAAATGCAGACAAGCAGTGAAGCTCCTGCAGTGTAAGAGGCTCTGTGTGTGGAGCTTGAGAGCATGGCAAGGCAAAGGTGGCTGAGATGGTGCATTGTCTGGCCCCTGCTGTTTGTGCAGACAGATGTGCTCACTGACTGTGTACAATTAGATTACTCGATGGTTTTACTGGACCATGTGAGCTGAGGTAGCATTTGCCTTGATGTGTCATTTCATCTCTCCTCCCATTTGCTGCCAGGGCTGCTGCGTTGTGACTGTCCGGTGTCAGTGTGTCTGCCTGGGAACTCCTGTTTCAGGTAGGTTTCAATTTTCTTCTCTTTGAATAGTCAGGTTTTGGCTGGCTGGGAAGAGCAGGAAAGGCAGGGATTGCTCTGAACAGGAAAAAAAGGGAGGGCAGAGGAGAGAGAGGAATAAATTCTGACTGCTTTAGTGCTCAGAGCCTGGTTTCACTTCCCCTGTATTACACAGTGCATATATACACCTTCCAGCTCAGGAGGGGCATGTGAGTTAGGTGTGTGTTAGAGAAGATCACTGCCAGGTAGGGCCGCTCCAAGGGGAGAGTTCTAGGGAGACTATGCACATTGTATGACATCCCAAATTGGCTCAAGACCAAAAAAGTTTCATCTTGGTGCAAGGCATGTGGGAGGAGGAGATCCATTACTTGGGCACAGAACAACAGACTGTGGCTACCTGGACTTTCTAACTAGGCAAAATTGTTTGCTCACAACGGGCTCGCTGTGATTTTAAGAAGGGTGCCAATTCAAACCCAATGCTTTGTGTGAGAGGGTCATGAAATGGAATGTCATGATAGAGTTGGTTTTGTCCTAACAACAGAATAGAAAATGTTGAGTGACTCCAAACAGACATGAAATGCATAACATTCATCACTACTGACTGAGGCCAAACAGGAACTCATAACCAATGTGTAAAGCCTGTGCATCTTGCTTTTTAATTAGCTAACAAATTAGCTGAAGCCAATTACCTATATTTATTAAGGCCAGGAGCAGTTTACTGAGTACTGACTCTATTTTGAAGATAATATCCTCATTGTCTGGAAAGGTCTGTTCCCATTCGTCCACAGGGAAGACATTTCAATCCCCAATGCTACTGGGGAGAGTGGTTTCCCTGCAGGCACCACACCAAAAACTCCTCTGATGCTAAAATGAGACTTGCTACAATGCAGGTCCAGGGAACAGTAGAAAGGAGCAGCACCAGCCTATTTGTTAAATTGCATGGTAAATTCAATCTTTTCTTAATTTTTTTCCACAGTAAATCTGGTTTTGCACCCAGTATATGTAGAGGTCCAATACAATCTAGACCAGGAGAAGCCAGGGGTGTCATGAGGACTCCTGACACCTTGCTGGTGGCTGAGACCATAATATAGTTCAGTTGTACATCTAGATTTGGCTGCACCTTGCATCTGAAATTTGGATGAGTCTGTAAAACTGATAACTCATGAGTACCTGAGAATTACTTTTTCCATTGAGGTAGCTCATGTGACTTATACGCTGTTTCTTTCTTTGACTGGTTTTGCTTTGTTTGTTGGGGTTTTTTTGTTTGTTTGTTTGGGGTTTTGTTGTTGTTTTGGGTTTTTTTTTTGTGTTTGTTTTTTTTTTAATTGTTTATTTTGTTTGGTTGTTTTTTGTTGATTTTTGCCTATAATTCAAGGCATGGATCTTACTTCACACAGAGCAGCACAGGTAGAACTAGAGCCAAACTAACAAAACAGAAAACCAAAAAAAAAACCCCAAACCCCAAGGGTTTTGATAGCTTGATTTTTAACACAACCATGATTTACATTGTTCTCAAGTTTCTAAATATTACCTATGCCAGAGAATCAAGGCATCAGGACTAAGAAGTAGCACCAAGCACACAGCCTTCTTTCCCCCAAGGCTACTAGAACCAAATGATCATGATTAGTCTGGATTTTTGCAAAGGTGCTGCAGCAATGTCTGTGCAAAGAAAAAAAACACGACAAAACAACCAACCAAACAAACCCACCAACAAAACAGACCAAGGAAAGGTTAAATCTTGCATTTCACTTCTATGAAGAGCAGACCCACCCCTTTTTCTGCATATAGCTTTACTCATTTGCTATGGACCATGTAGACTTCAACACCTAGGGGAGAACAGTCTCCTTAAATACATGCATATAAAATGAATGTGTTTTAAGATCTTGAAGGTTTTCCTAGCTGTGTAGCAGGTTACACAGTGCCTAAAGTAGTTTTAAAAGCATATGAGCAGACAGTTTCAAAGGCATCCAAGTGCCTTGAAAGATCTCAGCCTTTGGTACTTTGGAAAAGCAACCTGTGCTGTCTGTCCCCAACTGAGTCTTCCCCAAGGAAACCCTGACTCCTGCAGGAATGTTGGCATCTGTTCCCTGCTATTCTCCTCCTATATCTTCCTAACTCCAGCTGGATGGAGGTCTCATGTTGAGACTGTGGCCGAGGGGAAGAAATGGTCTTGCTGAAGAGGTTGCTGGCCTTAGAGTCACCAGTTTTCATGGCAGTGTGACTTTCTGAGGTGCCAGGTGGAGGAGTGGTGTTTGCTCCTGGATATAATTCACTGTAACAATCAAATTAGGAAGGATCAGGAGTTTGAAGCACTCTGGACAGGTCTGTGCTCCCTAAGGGCAGTGTTCACCAGTAACTAAGCTGGGACATGTTTCCCCCTCGTGGTGGTGCCCTTCACTCTGTTCACTATTGTGTATGTACAGGACCTCTCTGTTCCTAGGAGCAGGAGTTGCCACATCCAGGACTATGGCTACAACAGGATTTAGAAATGAACTTCTAACTTTAGAATTGCCTTCCAAGGGCAGGGCCAGATTTGAGACCCGTGGGACTGCAACATCTCAGTTTCCAGTGCTGGGAAGCATCAGGGAATTCCATGAAATGGATCCCACAGGGATCTGGTGGCTCACTCAGTGAGGATCTGTCCCTCAGGCCCCACTGAGCTGATCCTGCACCTGGAAGTGGCTGATTCAGGTCTTTGTCAGCTGAATCAGTGACATGGAGCTGGATGGGCAAGATTTGAGAAATGGTGTGAAGAAGCAAAGAAGTTTGGAAACTATTCCTCTGGGAACACAACGAATGGGCAGAGGGGAGTGGAGTGTTGTGATGCCCAAGCTCACCAAAAACTACAAGCAATCTAGACATAACAAGAAACCCAGTAGGAGAAGGTGGGTTTTGCACCTGTATTCTGATGCTTTCCAGCAGGGTACTCCAATTCCCCCAGGGCTTACTGTGTGGCTCCACAGGCATCATGGGGCTCCACAACTGTGCAGAGCCATGAAAAAGAGGAGCAAGAACTTCAGGAGTATGCTTCAGGTGGCATTGTCACTGAGGGAAATGGTTGAGAAATTGCCACCATGCAACTAGTGTGCCTTCAAGAGGCACAGACAGAGCACAGCACTCTGGACACAGGATTTGTACAGGCATGTTTGCTTTGCTGGTTGTGGTTACACAATCAATGTTTTAGCTGGGAGCAGAAGTGTGATGAAGTGTTCCCATCTAATTGTTTCCCTCCTGTGGCAGGCTAGGGTTATTCAGAAAATGATCTCAGTGTGCAAGCACTAGATTCAGTCTCTGGTGAACCAAACCAGAATATTTACATTAGCAGCACACCTAGTGCACTGCAGCAGCTAAAGGGGGACACAGGGATCCTAATTGGGGGAACAGCCTGTACCACCACCCAGCACAGTGCTGGGCTCATGTTGTGCAAGTAGCTAGGTGATACCTGCTCTTTCACAGTTGCTGTCTCCTACCAGCATGCCATTTGGAGTGGTTCTTCCTTAGCTCTAACTTTCTCCTGCCTCAATATTCTTTTCTTAGTCTCTATCTTTTGCCATTTCCTCCTTCACCTGTTTTCCAACATTCTGCTTTGCTATTGCTTTCCTTCCCTGATAATAAGTGTAAGAGATAGCAGGTTCTGGCACTCTCCAGGGTTCTTGTTCCTGTATACCACAAAAAAAATAAATTCTGCATGAGAACATTTATACGCAGACACACTGATTTTTAAACTCTCACCCCAAGCCCAACATCAGTAAACTCATCTTAGTACGCAAATCTTCAACTCAGATGTACATATGGCAGGGAAGTGTGGGAATACACTAGGCTACTGGGGGATCACTTCTCTGAGGCATTGATCTCAGCTTTGCAGTGATGAAATGAGTATTACCAACCCAAATATATGAGTATTACCAGCCCAAATATAGGAGTTGTTAAATGCTCAGCAATCCCCTCAGGGCTATGAGCTGCAAGAGAAAGTTTGCATGTAGCAACTGGCTGCCACACAAATCACCCACTCACTCCCTGCCCTGTATGAGTGCCCAGGTATGTTCTGGCTACTGAACAAGGCTGCAGACACATCCTGCCATGCTGGAGCAGCCCTTCTGAGTTTCCATGAATAGGCTAATTGCTCCTACAAGGAGTGCAGGGTGGTTAGCAGGCATGCCAGCCTTTAGCCATAAAAATGCACTTCTCTTCCCTGCTCTCATTCTGGCTGGCACAAAATTCACCTAGGCACCCGTGGGCTGTATGGTTCCATGCCTTGGGTCACGAACATCTCTCCACAGAGATCATGAGTGACACTTGGCAGTCATTTGGTGTAAGGGGGAAGCTGGGGGTTTGCAGGGAAAGTGCCAGAGGAGAACTACCTTTATTCCTGGTTTCTGCAAGCAGCCTACAAAATGAGAACCAGGTATGGGTCATCTGTTCCAGGGGGAAAGGAGCACTGTGGCACTGTTGCCCTTGTGCCAGCCCAAAGGGGACATTGGGTACACAGCATGCCATTGCTGCCTGATGCAAAACCAGACAAACTTTTGCATCAGCATGCACACGAGGTAGTGGATTACTTGAGTGGGCAGCCCATAGTGTCCTGTGCAAGCCCTCGAATCCAGACAGCTCTCTGATCTGAATTGGTAAGTCACAGAACCGCATGGCAACTTTCTATCAAACACGGGCAACTGGGGATATAAGTAATCACAATATGGAATCTTTCAGTGAGGGTTTTTTTCTCCTGTTGCTGCTAATCTGACACAGAGATTGGGAATCCATGGCAGTGGATTTTAAGCAGGTTTGACACAGTTTCTTACTGTGTCTGTCTAAATGCAAAGAATAAGACTCAGCTCTCTCCAAGCAGGATGAAGGTTGCTAATGGATTCATTAATTTTGTCAATTTTCACAAGGGAATGAAAATAATTGACAGTTTTGTTTGTAAGTGGAGTATTAAACCACTGTTAGACTTTGAAAGTATGTGTGCATCATCCTGATGGCAACTCCTCAGTTGGGAGCTGAACAGTAGACAGAAAAATAAGAAAAGTGGCCTACAGTGTATCTTGGGTAACAGCAGGCATGTGGCAGGTAATGCTGAGAGTCAAACCCATGTGATCTCAAGAGAACTGGATGTTGTCCTTTGCTGTAGTTTATCTGATTCAGTAGCTTTACTTCCAAACTAGAGGTGTTAGCTCTCAAGGAACATCTTGTTCACATCCCCTGGGTGTGGGTGTGAGATAAAGGAGAAATACCAGAAAATTCTGAGTAGCACTACTGGCATATTAATCAATTGCATTAGTTATTTTCTTATTTTTAAGTTTTCACATGGCCATTTGCTTGTACAGTCAGACCTGTGGGTTATTTCCAGACACTTTAGGTTGCACCAAACTTCTCACCACAGCAACTAAATGATTCAAAACCATTTTGGTACATCTCCATTCTACTGTTGTTTGCAGCCAGGCTTTTGGAAAAACCTTCTCTGCAATGTATACATCACACACTGACGTGGTTCTGTTCTGCCTGGTGTAATTGTTAATTTTCCTCAGCTTAGTCCCCACCCTTCCAAAGTCAGACAGACAGAGACACACAAGTTTTTGAATATGATTCCAGACAGTGATGCTAGTTGAATAAGCCATGCTCCAGAAAAGAAGTGGTTTGTACCTATGTCTGCATCATTACTCATATAACTAATCCTTATTCTTTTGTTCATATTCCCCATTATTTTAATGAGACTTCCTGATTGAGCAAGAACTACTCATAAGAATAAAGCATTTAAAAAATAGGGATTTTCCTGTGACTGTTATTGAGTCTCATGCTCATAAAGCTGTTGTGACCTCGTCATCAAAACTTTCCTCTTTTGAAAAACCTGCTCAAATGAAGGTTTTGCAACACCATCAAAGCAATCACAAAAACACCTTCTTCATGGCAGAATTTTCTTAAAAAGTACTCTTGTCCTTTATCCACTGCTCAGATATTATAGTTCATCTGAGAAGGTACAATTTAAAACAGGTTTGGTCTCTATGCAATTCACAGTCATTGGAATTTAAGTACTGAAAAGCACCAATACCATTTTTTCCACAACCAATTGTTTGCTTCTCACTAAAACAGCACTAAGAGATGACGGGATAAGGAAGGGTATGTCTCCAAGAAGTCCTTTTGAAAAGCCACAGTTACTAAATGGGCTTGTGCTCCCTCACTTGGCTCTCTTTTATCTTGTTAGCTATCAGATATTGGTGTAAGATGCTTCAAAGAGCATACCTCCTTGCAGAACAGAAACAGAAGAGAGTAATTTCAGGAAGACTTCTTTTTTTCCTTTCTAAATGCTTACATCAGGTAATGTCTGTGACAACCCGTGTGTGTAACCAACTCAACTTCAGTCCAGTTGCAGTAACAGAGACTTTTTTTGACATTCCCGGGTGCTGAGTTGCCAGCAGCTCTCTTATTTTTTTTAGGGGGAACCTCCATTCAGGCCATCTGAACCCATCTTTTCCTTTCACCTACGAGCAAACTCACCTGACCACACCTAAAGCTGTGTTACACATGCTGAGAGACAGCCCCTGCAGTCAGCACACTGCCTGGGCAGCCAGGGTGGGAATTGGCAGAATTGTGCCTGAACTGGTGCTGGGGTGGGCACTGGCAGCTCCTGCAGAGCAGCTCTCCTGTTGGCTGTCCTTGGCACCCAGCACGTCACCACAGGTCCAGCTCAATCCCACTGCAGGAAGCAAGCGTTTCCTGAACCTCCCTCTGGAATTCAGCCCCTCTGATACAGGATTGTAACTCTCCTAAAGATGCTAGAGTCAGTTTATGGGTCAATAACAGCCCAGAAAAATTACCTCCAAAACAGATCAAATGAAACTGCCAGAACACCCATCAGATGACTCAACACACGAGGTGAAGTTCAGCTCTCCTATGACTGTCAACAGCCTAACAGTACAAGAAGGTGAAATGCATCTCTTTAATTTAGAGCACTGTGTTTCAAATAAGCTGCTTTCTTTTCTCTAAGTTTTAGTTCCTTCTCTTCATGTTCTGAAGTCTTTTTTAAAGCTTGGCAATCCTGAGTTTATCCTAGTTAAACCTTCACCCATACTCACATCTGGTTTTGCATTTGCATACCCACTGAAATGAAAATTTATGGTGGCAAAATACAAAATAAACCTTTGTGCATTTTTAAGGAGAGGTCTTGGGTTTTTTTTCTCCATTGTTGCAATTTCACCTTGAAAGAAAATCTTTTCTTCTGAGGACTCCCTCTTGTCTTTACCAGCCACCTCCCCTCCAAGAACAGGTGGGATAACTTATCTTACAGGACAAACAAGGAAATGGACAAACCAGAATTTCAGAGCAAATTGTTCTTGCATTCTGCCTTATAAGCTCAGTCCAACAAATTCTTGTTTCTTTGCAGGGCCAAGAGGTGACCAACTTCATCCTACACACAACTGCTCATCAGCTTCTCTCCATCTTCCTAACACTGTTCTCTCACACAGTGGTGGGCTGGATGCCTTCACTCATAGTGAGGGTATTCACTTGCCCACAGAGGATCCAGCTCATTATTTGAATTACACATCCATCTGTTTCAGTCAGGATGATTTATAAAGAGGTTGCAAGAGTTAGTTGGAATTGTCAAATAGCACATAAAATAATTTTAACTGTTGAATAGGTTTAATAAGCTCTTGTGTTTGTGAATCAGCAATTTTAAAGGAGGGTGGGGAAAACATTTATTCTTTAATCCAGGGACTTTAAGAAGTTTATAGCATCCTTTTTTTGTCCCTGGACTACCCGTTATGCTGAGCCTGGTTTAAATGTATTCCTTGACCCTTTGCTTTCTGATTAATTTACTGTATTCAGTTTAGCCTGGCAAGTTATTTCTCATTGTTAAATACTGTAACAGAAATGTAAAATTGAAACTTACACAATGAACAAATTGAAAAGACACAGCTTTTGTTCTTGCATTTCTCTAAAATACTGTGGAAAGGAAGAATGAAAACATTTTCCCTTACAGAGTCATAGTTTATTTAATCAGGATTCAATTTGTGGCCCACCTCAAGCCCTGCATCTTTCCCAAATATAAATAAATGGCCCCAGAAAAAAAATCACTTGCATATTAATATTCCCAAGAATGGGAACATTTCAGGCAGATTTCTAAAGAACAAAATCCTGTGTGCCATCTTGCAGAGTGCAGGAGAAAAGGTCAGATCAGTTAGTGGCATCGAAGTGTGAAGAAGCTGTCCCTTTGCCTTAAGAGAGAAATGCTGAAGAGGAAGCTCAGGCTCCTTCAGGGGGCTGGTGGAGATTAGCCTGTCAGAAGTTGGGGTTTAACTATGGGTTTGCCTCTGGAATCACATACAGGAGGTTTGGAAGGCCAAGTCAAATCAGGCAGCCTTTTATGCTGCAAGATTTCCAGCCTAGTGCTGGCTTGTGTGTGTGTTTGTAACAGAAATGCAGATGCAGTGGCTTATTTTGTGTAAACTGCCTGGCTTTGTCTCCATAACCTGTGGTATTGGGGCAAGGAGGAAAGGGAATGGGCTGTCTTGGAGCCAATGCTTGCAGATCAGCTCACACTGGAATTGCAATGGCAAAAAACCCAGAAAGGGCTTAGGGGAGAAGAAGGTTGTGGTGTCTTTGTCCTGTGAATGAGGTCCGGGCTCTGAAGCAGTGGTTTTCCTAACTCCAAACATCCACCACTAAGGAAAGACATGAAGGCATCCAAGTCTTTCTTGTGGCTGTCCTCACACCTGAGCAGAGCAGTGATGCTGGTGGCTGCTCTTAAGACCTGGTGGCAGCAAACTTTTTTTCAGGGCAGTGCTCAGTGTTGCTGCCCAGGAGATGGTTCTTCCTGCTCCTGGTTTTCAGGGACAAAACTCTGCTGACCTTAATGGAATGAGAGATGAGACCTGGATAAAAGTAGGGAGAGCAACATGTGCCAGAGTTTTTTTTTAACTTTCAGCAGCAGCACCACTTCTCAGGCAACTGTATTTCTAAACACAGGAACCCAGAAAAGCTTCTGAATCTGAATTCAGTCATTCAAGCAAATATTTGAAGGAAAATACTGTAAATTCATTTTTTCACCTGTATTGAGCTAGAGTGTGTCCGTCATCGTCTTCCCCCCCACCCCGCTTTTTAATTAACTTAGAAAAATGCCTAGTTTGCTCAATTTGGGAGATGGTGAATAATGTGAAGTCAGTATTTTTGTATTCCTGGAAGGTAGTGCCTTCCAGAATATTTGTGGATGTCCCGGGGTAGTTCCTGTTTTGTCAGATATCTCTCTGCTTTGCCATCGTGTCAGCACTTTTCAAGACTTCCCACATGTCACGTTTACTGCCATCTGTTATGAACAGGTTTTTAGTTTTACTGTTTGCAGAAGAAACTTCTCAAAAATAGAGATTTTGATTCTTGATTCTGACCTTACTTTCTTTCTCTTTTGGCAGGCCATTCTGTCAGAGGCATATGGAACAGGTGACCTCAAGTGGCTTTTTAACTCCACCTGCATGTTTGTAAATAAATTTGAGCTTAAAACATACCCCCTGAGTGTGGAGTGCCTGGAGCTGAGACATCAGCAGAAAACCTTGTCCCAGTGTGAGGTTCAGGGGGAATCCGACTGGTATTTTCAGGTAACAACATCCCAGACCACAATATTGATAAAAGTGGTCAAGGGAATAGCAGCAGCCATCTTCACTTCTGCTGTGCCAGAAGCATAAATTCATGAGACAGGGTTTTTTTTAGATGTTCTGTAGATGCAGTTTGGGTTGCCTTGTCTCACACTGCTTACAAATCTCACCTTCCACTTAACACTTGAAGGCCAAAATATGAGAGATCCAAAAGGAGGCACCAGGGCAAAGCTCCTCTTGCAGCTGAAGGAGTTTTGCACTTTTGTCATTTTTAATGGGCTGTTTTCCAGCCCCAACTTTTGTCTTCCTACACTGTCATTGCTATCTTTTTCTATAAAAATACAAACACAACCATGCATCCCTGGAACTTTTAGTGTCTAAAAGACATGTGGAGATAAGGTACTGAATCACAGTCAGCAAGATCTTAAACACAGAAATACAACTGCTGGCTATACATAATGTTTTGTCAAAGACATTGATATTTACTGCAAAGAACTAAAGGAAAAGTATTGCACATGGAATAAACATACTGCATTTCCCAGATTTTACACATTCTTTAAATATCTATTGGGGCAAGGTTTGTAAGAGAAAACAGCATCTTTTACAAGATCAGTGTGTGTAGTTAGAAAAATCAGATAGGATTTCAGGAACAGGAGCCCTTCTCCATGTCTAAAAAACAGGGTCTTGCATATTTGTCTTATTTGGACAACTAACAGAACCAGAAAAAAAAAAAAAAAGTCTTTCCATGCAGATTTTGACCCACCATCTAGTCCTTAGATTGTCTAGTGGGCTGGATGTTTGGTATCCACTAAATCTGTTACCTCACTCCCCTCTGCAACTGGACAGGGAAGAGAAAATATAACAAAGGGTTCATGAGTTGAGATAAGGACCAGGAGAGATCACTCACTGATACCATCACAGGCAAAACAGAGTGGGGATATTAATTAAATTTATTACTAATAGAATCAGAACAGAAGAATGAGAAGTAAGAACCATAAAAACACCTTCCCCACCGCTCCTTCCTTCCCAAGTCGGCAGAGTCACTCACATGTTCTCACTCTGCTCTTCTCTGGTTGCAATTTTCATCTGCCCAATAATTTTATTTTTCTTTTTCCTTCTTAAATACATTATCCCAGAGGCTGTCATTCCTGATTGCCCCAGCTTGGCCACAGTGGGTCTATCCTGGAGCTGACTGGTGTTGGCTCTGCTGGACATGGAGAAAGTTTCTGGCAGCATCTCACAGAAGCCACCCCTGTAGCCCCTCCAGTACCAAAACCTGGGCAAGCAAACCCAATACAATTATCAGGTGCAGAGATACAGAGGGAGAAGATGGGAAGTGGGGAAGATAAGTATTTTCAGGGCTAAAAAAGCAGTAACTAAGCTTTGGCAATAATGTAGCAATTCTGTGGCATATTTTGATGTGGCATAAGCCTTCTTCCCAAGTTTACTTCCTTTCATTTCATTAATACCAACACTGAACCTTGGGATTCACTTCATCACAGCCCTACTTTTATTCCACAGTAACAGCCACTAGAGGGAGGTCACCAAATGCCTGAGAAGATTTTCCCTTCCAACTCTATATGAAGTACACAAAACCTCAGGAGACTAAGCATGCTGCAAAGAAAAACAAAACAAAAACAAACTAGTGCTTGGGAATATTTTAGTATGGCAAACAGAAGGTAAAAGTTATGGATACAGGTCATAAGGACCTGAAAAACAAAGCCAGGAAGCAAACCTGTGAATCCTTGTTCCTGTAGCTGTTGTGGTTGTATTTACATAGCATGTTAGCAGCACTGTTGAGTGACCTGGTCATGAAAGCAGGAAAAATTGGGATGTCTGACTCTACAGAGACTGTGTGCTGCTCTCCTGCCTTTCCTCTGAGCAACCAGCGACGGCTCAAAGAACACCTCTTGAATAACAGCAATTTAACACCAACTTTACTCAAACATTGCTAATTTCAGGGTCCTTTAACAAACTGGATTGCAAACCACAGCAGTTCAGAAACAACAACACATCACATTTAGATGTCCTGAAGCATGGCTGGTAACCCGCAGGGAAGGTTCTGAACAGGCAGGATCTGCCTCAGTCAGCTTATTCTGCATTTATAGCTGCCAACACCTAATAATGCAGATCCCTGCAGAAAGGCACCAAAAGTTTACCTCCAGAGCAGAACTTTGGTGGAAATTCTGTCAGTACTGTGAAGAGGGAAGAGGAAGAAAGCTTTGCTATCTTTCTGTCGTGGCGGCAGCTGAAGAGAGAAATAATTCACAGTAAGTAGTTATTTTAAAGGAGTTTAGGAAGGTTGGGAGACTTAAGAACTTGAAAGGTCTGGAACCAGTCCATCCCCTTCTTACTCTAACAAGATGAGTATCCCCCACACTGAAACATCCCAAATAAAATAAAGACAATCTCATCATTTTGTGTGAATATTTAAAGTAACCCAGCGTACAAACAAATCATTGTTCAGACTGCACAGGCAAATGGCAAAATATCACTCAACAGCAATGGGATGGATGAGATGACAGGGCCAGTGATTGCTAAGTCTCAGACTAAGTAGAACTTTCTCCTAGAGGGTCTCCCAGATGTGGGAGTTTTTTTCACACCTCTTCCTGAGGTTACCTTCTCAAGTCACACAGTTTCTTCAGGTGCAGTAAGCACTCCCAGTTTCTTGTTATCCACCCCACAGCACAGCACTGTGAAGTTCATAGGAGAGCTATTAGTTGGCTCCCAGGACTGGATCCAAACCAGGAGAAAGAATGGCAGATCAGTCAGTGACCAGCATGGGATAATAAGCAGGGCTGCAGCAGACAGAGGCCCTGTGGCCAAGCACTCTCCAGGGCTGGTGGGATCAGCAGGACCTGCAGTTTCAGCCTCACACAACATACATGGCTGCAGGTGTGCTGTTCCACATTGTGAATAATTCACAGGTTTCAAGAAACTTCCCCTTCAGATGAACACACCTGAATACTTCCAGAAATCCCCCACCCCTAGGAAGATGTACGTTCTCTGTGTGCCTGCAACACCAGAGGAGTGCACAGCAGCCAAAAACGGCTGGCAGCAAGTGGCAGTGATTGTGAAAGAGTCCCTGGGAGTACAGCAGTGAGAGCAGGTCCAAGGAAAGCAAGATGCAGCACTGTGACTCCTCACATTCCTTGGAGGGCTTGGGCCTGCTATTTCAAACCATGCATCTGTGCAAATACTGCTCTAGGGCTCTGGTCTGGAGCCTCTGAACTAAATTCCCTGGCAGTGGGTTCAAAAGCAGGATTTTTGTTTGAGAGTGGAGGACAAGTCTTAGGCCAAGATTGTGGCTTGATGTCTGGCAGCGGTAAAAGTCAGCCTTAAAGCAGCAGGCTCACAGCCCTCCTGTTCCCAACCCTGTGGAATCCTGTCCACATCCGAGCTGTATCAATTCTGCTGCCGAAAGGCCAAGCAGTACTTGTGCCAGTTCAAAGGAAGGAGTGGCAGAGGTAACCCCAGGACTAGGAACCAGGCAGCAGCTCAAGTTTAGTCCAGTGGAAAACAACAAAACAAAACAAAACAAAACAAAACAAAACAAAAAACAACAAACAAAAAAACCAACCAAACAAACCCACAAAAAACCAAACCAAACCAAACCAAAGAACACACAAAACAAAAACAAACAAAAAAAACACAAAAAAACCCCAAAAAAAAACCCAAAAAACCCAAACCAAACCAAACCAAACCAAACCAACCAAACAAAACAAAACAAAACAAAAAACCAAACAGAAACAACAACAACAAAAAAGAAAAATAATAAAAGAGAGGCTTACTGAGGTACCCTTTTAACTTCACCTAAGGACTGAAATCAATGTGGATGTGGAATCATAGAATTATAAAATTACAGAATTATAACATGGTTAGGGTTGGAAAAGACCTTAAAGATCTGGTTCCAGCCCTGCTGTTGTGGGAAGGGATGCCATTCACTAGATCAGGTTGCTCAGAGCCCCATCCAACCTGACCTTGAACACTTCCAAGGATGGGGCATCCACAACTTCTCTGGGTAACCTGTTCCAGTGCCTCACCACCTTCTGAGCAAAGAATTTCTTCCCAGTATCTAAACCTATCTTTTTTCAGTGTAACTACATTGCCCCTCATCCTGTCACTATCTACCTGTATAAAAAGTCCCCCTCCCTCTCTTTTATAATCCCCCTTAAGGTACTGGAAAGCTGTTGTAAGGTCTCCCCTGAGCCTTCACTTTTCCAGGCTGAACAACTCCAGCTGTTTCAGCCTGCCAAAAAAGTGTTCATGTTTTCAGTTTTACCACTTTTATTAGGCATCATCCTAGAATTCACGTAGTAGCCAATTAATATGCATCCAATATCGGACCCTCCTCCTGCAAATGAATTACAGAAATGGTATAAAAGGAAGAAGAGGCGACACTGAATTTGCAGAACAGAGTAAAATCCAAGCACACTTAAATGGGCTCGTGGTCTGGTTTGATTTGCTCTCTTGCAATACCCCATTCCTCTGTTAGAGTGCACTGCCCTGTCCTTCAAACATCATCTCACTTAGTCTGTAGGCACCACAGCTACCACAAACCCAGCATTTTGTAATCCACAACTGCAAGACTGAAGCTTTGATACCCGTGAATAAATCATCTTGAAGCCACAAGAGGCATAAAACTGAAGTAGCCAGGAGGACTGTCTTCTCACTGTCTTCTGAGTCAGCTGCTGCCTTCTCATTCAGTTAAAGCATGAAAGATTCTGGCTTTTGCGAGCTGTGAAGTCAGTAGTGACATCAGCAACACCAAACGAGGAACTAAGGTGCTTGCAAATATAATGGAGGGTGGTGCCAAACTCTGCCCGATTTCAGAGGTCAAGACACTGCTACACGAAGCGCAGGAATACATTAACACCCTCAGCTTTCAGGAACCAACCTGGGAACATCCAAATATCTAAGGAACATAACAACTTGTCATAAAGCTTAAAAAAAGTTCTACTGGCATTACTCCACAGCAGAGGATCACTTTTGCTGACCCTCTGGGAAACATTCTTAATGGATTTGAAGGAAGATGGATGTTCATTGCTGCAGATTTACAGTGCCACTCTACAGCTGTGGCGTTGCTTTCCTTCTTCCTCTTCCCACACCAGAAAAGCCAGGGAAGATTCAGACCTCGGCTAACAGAGGGTCACCCAAGAACAGGTCTTTCCCTAGAAAATCCTGCTGGCTCATGGCTGTTGACTGTCAGCAGGAATTTTAAGGTGGCACCGTGGTGATTTGCTGTGTAAGCATGAAGGTTCACTCAAAAGGAATTATAAACAACGGGCTGAGGTGTGATTGTAATTTTTGGGAGAGGGACCTGAAGAGGATGGAAATAGGCATTAGAAATAGGCACTCTAGGCAAAACAATGTCATCAAATAGGGAACACATAAACCTTTCTGTCTGATTTAATTAGGTGCTTCAAACAACATGCAAAGGTCCTGCTTCAAACAAAGGAGCCATCCCGGTTTTGATCACCAAATCTTTGTGCTAGGCTGGCTAGATGCTTCAGGCCAGGTAATGGTGCAAAAATGCAAATCTAATTGTCTCCACAAAGGACTGCAAATTTCAGCAAATGTGATCTATAGTCGTAAGTAATTTTTAGAGATGGAACTTTGAGGGGGACTAATGAACATGGGGAAGAGGACGACTACTGAAAGAATAGAGAAAGCCTTAGGACAGAAAGAGGGAGGAGGCAGGAGATGGGAAAACAAAGATGGGAAAGGAAAAACACAGCACTTGAGATAATGAACTGAGAATGTGAAGCAGTGATAAGATAAAGAGGATTAAAATACTGTTTTGGTGTCACTTGTTCAGTGTAAGTCTGCTTTTCCAGATAACCTGGGGCAAACTGCTGGTTTGCCACTGAGCCATTGGGCTGTAATAGGTGACCCTTTTCGGTTTAGTTTTGGGTTTTTGTTTTGGGTTGGTTGTTGTTGGTTTTGGTTAGTGAAAGCCAGACAACCATAATAACTTTCTTTTCATCGAAATACGTTTGTTGTCCCTTATTCACATAGACCAGAACAAATTTCTAGGCTGCACACCTCTTCTTCAGAGCCTGTTAGTGGAAGGAAAAAGTTCATTGTCTCATGAAGGCATTGGTCTCACCATACTTTACTGTGTGCAAACTTCAAATCTTCTCTTTTTTTTTTTTTTTCTTTCTTCCTTGTGAATCTATCCCGGCCCATGCATAGCTACCATCAGTAGTGCAGTTGGGGGAAAAAGAAACATAAAACAGAAAGCATGATCAACAGCTTATTTGTGTTGTTCTACACAAGGCAGGACTTGAAATTTGCCATGTTAAGTAAATCTTTGGGTACACGTCAACGAATAAGCCCAGCCAGAGGTCAGAAGGTGATTTACCTCTTGTGTCAAGTATTTTCTATTCTATAAAATATATAAAAGATCTTGTCACAAGCACAAACCTCAGTGGTCAGTTCTCAGAGCACATCTGGAAGAAAGGAGGCAGAGATCAGCTGAGAAATTCGCACCAATTCCACAGTGCTTGTGTGGCACGGAATCACAGACCAGCTGAGGTTGGAAGGGACCTCTGGAGCCCACCAAGTCCAACCCCCTTTCTCAAAGCATTGTCAGAGCTGTGTGCACTTTGGGGTGGAATATCTGCACAGATGGCGACTTCACAGCCTGCCTAGTGCCTCTTCTGGTGTTTGGCCACCTCCACAATGAAAATTATTTTACTTATGTTTGAAGGAAATTTCCTATATTTCAACCTGTGCCCATTACCCCTTGTTCTGCCAGAGGCTACCACTGAGAAGACCCTGCTTTACCCTTCCTCATTAGATACTTATACGCAACAATAAGATGCCCCTGAGCTTCCTCTCATGCAGATTGAACAGTTCCATCTCCCTCAGACACTTTGCGTATGAAAGATGCTCCAAGACCTTAATCATCTTTATAGCTCTTTGCTGGATCTGCTTCAGTATGTCCAAGTCTGCCTTGCACCAGTGAGCCAAGAACTGGACCCAAGATTCCAGCTATGCCTCACCACAGAGCAGAGGGGAAGGGCCACCTTTCTCCACTGCCTAGTGCTGCTCAGGGTGCTGTCTACCGTCTTTGCCACAAGAGCATGTCACTGTCCCTTGGGCAACTTCTTGTGACCCTCTGGGATGCCCAAGACCTTTCTAGCAAAGATGCTCTCCAGCTGATCAGTCCCAGACTCAGACTGGGAGAGCTGCACACTCCTCCAGGAACTGGGATTGATACCAAGTCCCTCAAGATCTGAGCCCCTCTAGATTTGAATAGGGGCTTAAGTCAAACTTTGCAATTTTTTTTGTGTGTTAATGAGTAGCTGTAGCTGGACAGTTATGATGAAGCAATAGCACTTGAGCATCACACACTTAGCTAATATTTTGTTTTAAGGACAAGAGAAGACAATCCTAAGATGAATGGGCTGTTTGAATGAGAACCACCAGGAGTGAAGTCAGCAGAACTGAGCCTTAAGTGGAGGAAAGTAAATCCAGCAGTGGGTGATCACAACCATTAACTCATTGGCCACCTGCTTAAAAGGGATCCCAGACTCAAATGGAGAGAAGAACAGCACTTGTGGAGTAATTAGCATGAGAAGTCAAAGATATAATTAGCAAATAAGGACTTGACCCTAATTAATAGAAATGCTATGTAATTTATAACCAATGAATACTTCAGTCTTAGTTTGTTAAAATGTATAAATAGCATAATTAGTTCGTTAAAACGTGCCAATAGTGTAAAGTTTTGATGGTCGGTGAGCCAACCTGTTGTGGGATTACCACCCAGGTCCCTACCTTGCCCAAACTAGAATAACAAGTACAAGTAACCTCGCCTCGGTGTGTGAATCGGTGCTGTGCACCGGGTAACGAGGCCGCATTAGGGACAGCAGGACTGCATGGGGGGAGGATGTTCCACGTGGTGCTGGGGTTTGTGCCCTGCAGCACACCACCAGCATCGCTCCACATGTGCACGGCATCCTCAGCTGAGTTCTCAGGGGAACCAGGTGCCTTCCTTTAAGGTCTGTATTGGGCTTACGGGGCAGCGTTGTGGTTGCAGGAGGGCTACAGGTGTGGCTTCTGCGAGATGACATCAGGAGCTGCCCTCATTTGGGCAGTCAGCCAGCTTCAAGACAGACCTGTTGCTGTTAAAGGCTGAGCTCGTCATGACACTGGTGGCACCTCTGTGATAACGAATTTAAGAAGGGGAAAGAACTTATTGCGCAACAGCAACTGCAGCTGGAGAGAGGACTGAGAACATCTGAGAGGAATGGCCCTGCAGCCACCAAGTGAAGCAGGAGGGGGAGGAAGTGTTCCAGGTGCCAAAGCAGCGATTCATTTCCTTGAAGCTCTCGGTGATGACCACGGTGAGGAGAGCTAATCCCCTGCAGCCCATGGAAGTCCAGGGCAGAGCAGATGTCCAACACTGATACTGATACTAGCACCGATACAGACACCGGAGAACACCCCCGGGACAACAAGGGCTAAGGGGGGGTTGCGGGGTCACTCCCGGCGGAGCAGAGGCACCGGACGGCACCAGCACCGATACAGGCACCGATACCGACACCGATATCGGCATCCTGCAGCCCATGGAGAGAGGAGCAGGTTTGCTGGCAGGACTTGTGACCATTTGGAGGACCTGCACTGGAGCAGCCTGTTCCTGAAGGACCGCACCCCGCGGAAAAGACCCACGCCGGGGCATTTTGTGCAGGACCATCTCCCGTGGGAGGAACCCCACGCCGGGGCACGGTAGGAGTGCGAGGAGGAAAGAGCAGAGCAGAACAGGCACTATGGTCTGACCGCAGCCGCCACTGCCCATCCCCTGTCAGTCCGGAGTGATGCTGAGCTTGGGAAGAAGAAGAGAGAGAGTTTTGTTTTGTTTTTTCCTTTTTTTTTTTTTTTTTTTTAATTTTTTTTTTTCCC
>VXAU01001800.1:1364369-1499120 GCA_013399695.1 Formicarius rufipectus
GCCCGTCACGGCCGGCGGGCGGGACCTCCGGGGGAGGCGGTGCGGGACGGAGAGAAGGGAAGGAGGGAAGGGAAGAAGGGACTGGACGAAGGGAGGGCGGCCCAAGGTCGCAGCAGCCCTGCCCGCAGCTCCGCTGATGGAGTACGACTGGCTGGGCTTCGGCTACGCGGCGCTGGTGGCGGCGGGCGGCGTGGTCGGATACGCCAAGGCAGGTGGGTGTCGGTGCCTATATCGGTGTCTGTATAGGTGCCGGTGTCGGTATCGCTATCAATTCCTGTGTCGGTGCCGATATCGGTGTCTGTATCGGTGCTGGTGCCGTCCGGTCCCGCCGCTCCGCCGGGAGTGACTCCGCAAACCCCGCTTAGCCCTCGTTGTGGGGTGTTCTCCGGTGTCGGTATCGGTGCTGGTGTCAGTATCAATGTTGGTATCGGTGCCTGTATCGGTATTGGTGTCGGTATCGATGCCTGTATCAATATCAGTATCGGTGTCGGTATCAGTGCCTGTACCGATGCCGGTGTCGGTGCCGTCCCGTCCCGTCGCGAGTGACTCCTCAAACCCCTCGTAGCCCTTGTTGTCCCCGAGGTCCTTAAAAACACACCCAGCCCAATCCAGTGCCGTCTGGATACGTTGTTTCTGTGGATTTCCGAGTAAGGGAAGCCCTGCAGCGCTCTCGTTTGGTGTGCCGGCTAACTCCGTGCGCGTTCTTTCGCCGACTGTTTTGTACTTGTTTTTATTCAAGGCAGCGTCCCTTCGCTCGCTGCTGGTCTTCTGTTCGGCGGCTTGGCGGGACTAGGCGCTTACCAGCAGTCCAAAGATCCAAAGAATGTGTGGCTTTCCCTCGGTAAGTTTGCTCGGCTTTCCCTCGGTAAGCTTGCTGAGTGTTGCTGGTAGCGGTGGGAACAGCAACCTTTATTTCTGGCACGTTTCAGCTGACCTGTGCCCATTTATCCGTACAAGTGTAAGTGTTGGCAGGACAGGACCTCCTGTGTACGCAGTTCCTGGTCCTAAAACCTGGGTTGGCCTGTTTGAAGCTGGAGTTGGCAAGAAATACCCTTCTCCTCTGCCAGATTAGATACTGTGGTAACTGATGTAGGCACAGGAAACATGCATGGGAAATGTTTGGTTGTGAAGCAGCATTTTTAGCCTGTGGTCATAGAATATTTTTGCGGTAGTGACAGCACCGTGACAGGTGCTATGCAGCTTTATAGAGTCTTGGTTTGCACAAGCATCTCAGAAGAGCATTATATATTTCAATGCATCATACACTGTGGAAGAATCAGTCTGAAATATGTGAAGGAAAGGAGGCAATGATCTATTCTGCTTGTTTACAGCAGAATGTACAAGAAGCTGTGGGTGTAGCTTTCAGTTAACTCTTCAGGTGAAGGAGAAGGATGAAATGACTGTGGAAAGTATTATGAAGCACTGAAAGAGAACAGGTGAACCTCAGGGATTTCCATTGCTGCAGGACTGTAATATCTGGTTAAACCACTGTCTGTCAGGAACTGATCTTGCCTTTGGGCACTGGGGTGACCTCTTGAGGTTCCTTCTAGTTCTGTAACTACTCCAGTGTTGTGTTAGGATATTATAGCTTTACTGTGATTTAAGACTATTTTAAACCAGTAGGACTAATGAGCTGAAAGGCTCTATGAAGCCATTGGTAGATACTGCACAGGACCAAACTGCCTAATTAGTAAGAAATGAAATGTAAGATGCAGCTCAATGTGAAGCAGAATTTCCATTTGTGAACTGTCTCTTCTGCTGTGTCATGCCATGGGAGTGGCTGTGCATCTCCAGCACAAGTTTTTATGCAGAAGGAAATTTTAGGAAGAAGGATGAGCAGCTTCTATATATCCCAATGTGCATGTAGTGCATTTAAATGGACCTCCTGAAAGTGGTGGTGTGTCACAGTCTAGTACAATTCTTCCTTCATCCATTCCCTCTCAGCCCTCCTTGGAGTGTGCAGTACCTGCCAAGCTTTAGGTTGGTCACAGTATATCACGGGTAGAAATCCAGAAGTACACCATCTAGAATCCCTTTTGTGCTGTCTGATACAGACAAACTTGAGGCTTTGGAGAAGGGTATACAGCACCTCCACTTGCCCTTGTTCTTCAAAGTAACCATGGCCCTGTAAATTTTGTGTGTATTGATGGAATTCCTTTTGCAGATTTAGAGAGTAAATATTTTAGAGTCATATTTAAGGTGTTAATTGCTTTTTCAGTTTGATCCTTTAGATTTCTTTCTGTTTTCTAATTAATATTTTCAAATGAGCTTGTTTTCTTTCCAGTTGTAGTGCTACCTTCCAGTCTGTAATGTCATAGAGAAAGGGGGACTGTAAATAATATTTGTCTCCCACATAGTAACCTTTGTCACCATTCCAGCTTTCTGGCAGTTTTGAGCCTGCTTATGTTCAAGGAACTAATCATTTTGCAAATAAGGAGTAATTGAGGGAGGGTTAGTGATCTGTCCAGAGGATTGGAGGCTGTGACCAATCAGACAGATGTCTCAACCCTGAGGAGATCTCCTTGCTTCTGCTGAGCAGTGGAACACTCTTGCCAAAGCTGCTGAGAAGCTTGTGACAACAGCTTTCCTTTTTAAGAAAATCCAGTGACCTGTCAGCATGTGGAGGGAGGCATTCCTGTCTGTACGCACAGGTCTGTCTGTCTCGTGCTGCTCAGTGTCCAAGCAGGGCAGTGCTGCACTGGTGTTCCTGTGCCAAATGGTCCTCACTGGGCTTCTCTTCAACAGTGGCATCTGGAACCTTGTCTACTGTTATGGGAATGAGATTTTACAACTCCAAAAAGCCAATGCCTGGGATAATTGCTGGTGCCAGGTAATCGCCTCTCTTTTGCTCTTGTCTGTATTATTGAATAATGAGCATTTCATTTATTTTATTTGTGGATTATATTGTTTTAAAAATGTTAAGTGGCAGGTTCTGTGGGGGGGAAAAAAAAAGGAAATCTTCTGGTGCAGTTCAGTTAAATGAAATCATGTCATTATTTTCTTCAGCAATGGGATTTTTGCCTCCACCCTCCTTTTTTTAACTATTCTGTTCAACAGTTTACTGATGGTTGGACGGCTGGGATTGCAGATGATGGAAAAGCCTCTTAAGCCATAAATCTGCATCAAGTCACTTGAAGATGTGATTGAGAAGCTTGAAGATTGAACTGCCTAAACATGCTGCACAAAAGTGGAAAAGGCACTGCTGCCTGTGAATTGTATCTTTCATATCCTGACGCACATGGGTTGTGTTTTAAAGGACTGACAGAGAGAGCACTTGTTTTGTCTTCCAAAGTGGTGTTTGTCTTAAAGTTTTCTGCACTATGAAGCAAGCAAATATGACTATAGCATTAGTTTAGCTTCTGGTCCTGCAACTTACTGTAGGCAAAGACCTCTTGGTCCTTGTATGCAGACAGTAGCTGGAATGAAGCTTAAATGTACATCTTGGCTTGTCCTTCTAAAATCATGTGTACCTTTAAAACAAGGGGAGAGGAGTTGCCAGTCTGTCATGAGTAATTCATATAAAAAACCTATTATATCTCCCTTTCATTGCCAGTTTATCTGGTCACAGTGTTTGTCAGTCAGGGACTTTGTTTTCCCAGCACTATGTGTCAAAAGTTGGTCCTGCAAAACATAATTATGGAACAGGCTGTTGAGGTTCTGCTTTAATGCAGTGAATGCACACCTGTTCCTTGCAGTTACTTGTAAGCAGAAGTGCCCAGCTGTATCTCATTCATTTCACTTTTACAGATTATTATTCTTAAATCAAAAATATGCTTTATTAGGCAATGCTGAATTGTAGCATAGCTTTATTAAAATGTTATTTTAAATAAATTATTATTACAAACTTTTGTGTTCTACACAACTTTTTCCATCTTTAATCATTCATCTGGATTGATACAGCTTTGTGCCTCTCCTGCAGGGTGTCTGGATATATTTGTGAACATGAATTGTGTACATAATCTTTATTCTATTCCCTGAATCTAGTAACTCATAAATATAAAAGTTGAACTGTGGGGAGCTTTAGTGAACAAAAGTATAGACCAAATACTCAGACCAGTATTGTATTAAAGTTCGGGTTTTTTTCTTCCGAGAGAAACTTCTATTTTAGGTTTAGAAAATGCTGTATGGAAGTTTATTTAAAGACTGAGGCATTCATTTGATTGGTCTTTGTCCTCAGCTGATTTCCTTGATGCCTGAAATTATTCTAAATATAAACCTGCCGTAGAGAAGTAGTCCTGGAAGCTACACATGGTTGGTAATGTATCCCTTTTCGGGTTTCATTTAACTTATGCCCCTTTCTGCACAGATCCTGAGCTTTGATTTCCTCAGCCTTTCTTCTTTGGCGCCTGGTACCGAGAGAGGTGGAAGCAGCAGGGTTGATCCATTAGACTAGACTCTGGAATTGCTCAGAATTCTGTAAGTATGGGGGATAGTACCTTTGCAGGAGGGTCACATCCTGTGGTTTTCCTTCCCCCTTTCCTCGTTGCAGCAAAGCTGGCAGGTCAGTGCAGTATTTTGCCAGGCATGTCATAGTGATGAGGCAAGGCTGAGGTCAAGCCAGGATGCCAGGTCAGTCAGATTGGGTTCCAGCTGCTCGGGGACATGGCCAGGAACAGGCACAACTCCAGCAAGGGGCTCAGCAGGTTGGTCCCAGGCCAAACAACTTCGGTCAGAGCTGATTTGAGCACAGGCAGTGAGATCTTGAGGTGGGACTGTACTCACAGAATCTTCTTAGACCCCTTATTCATCATCCTGCAGAGTTCAGCTTCAGTTGTTTTTACAAGTTGTATTTGCATTTCCCTCTTGCCTCCCTGCATAGAAATAAGGAGTGTGCAGGACAGCAGATGGTTTGTTTGTACATTATCCTTTTAAGTGCCTAATCCCAGCCAGTGGACTCAACAGTGGTGGGCATGTGTCTCACTGTCTTTGCTCTGATTTGAAAAGGTAAGCCAGGCACTAGCATTTAAGATACTTTTCTTTCAACTACTTTATATTTTTTTTTGTCTCTTCATATTGCTGTTGCATCAGTTTTATTCTGTAGAAGATGCAAACATAAATGCATCTCTGCACTAAACTGAGAACATCCATGACCCAACAGTTTTTTAGTTACATAATGCTAGTCTCAAATCAGCTAACTTGTAAATCTAAGCTGCGGTTGTTTTTGATGGAATAAATAGAAAGCAGCAAACTAGACTTAACTCTAGGTGACTTATGGACATATTACTAGTTAATTCCTTGACCAGACTGTGATTTTAACTAAGTCATTGGCATATTGTACTAGAGAGGAGTGATTTATGTATCTTGTTCTTTAGTTATAAAGCTATTGCCTTAATGCCTATTACAAACAGTCTGAGGTTGTCCTTCACTGCCATGGGAAGTTAGAGACATATTCTACAGATAAATTAAGACACATTTAAATAGCATATGAACATCTGTTAGTACTATGGGAATGACATGATACTTAATCCTAGGCCAGTGGTAATAGAATTAAACTGTAGTGCATTACTAACCAGATATCCCTATCCCTGTATAGCTCTTGCAGTATTAAAGTGGCATTTTCTTTAGGTGCAGTTTTCATAATGAAATATTTCACTTTTTGGTACAACTGTTTTAAAGTACTTTCCAGAAAATTAAGGTAACCAATATATTATGACACATTAGGTCAACAAGAATTTAAACTTTAATATCCATTATAAAAGCCTACAAATACATTTTTTTACAGTGCTTAAAGGAATCATGAACAGTTTTACATCTTCAAAGAACATACTCTGTTTATACTGTAAAATGGCAAGTTTAATATAACTATGAAGTCTAAAACATGTATTCTAAATGCAGTTGTTAACAGAAGCAGTTCAACATGCTAAAGAAGTTCATTGTACATTGCAAAGTCCTTTGCACAGTATTATTATAAAACTTAGCATAAAAGCTGAAGAAAGTACTGAATGAGCATATAAGTAGTGACACACTGAATTATTAAAGTTTGTGTGTGCTTTCAGGTACCTAAGTTGGCCTTTAAGATCTAAACCAGAAAGCAATATTTTTGCAGAACAGCCCAATGTCCTCCCCCATGTAGCTTATTCAACTTCTGCAGTTTGTTTGATCACCCAATAAAGGTACATAGAAACAGGAGTTTATTGATAATTTATGCATTTTTGGCTAAATCACCCTTAAAATGACTGACAGACTGCAGTGATTCAGCCTCCTCAAAATGTTAGTGACGTTCCCTTGACAGGACAGAGAAAAATCTACACAGATCTTTGACCAAAAGTGGCATAAAGTTAATTATAACAGCAGACTCTAATTGCTAGGCTTTACTTCATAGCTTGGTGAGGTAAGTCTAGCATTCAGTACTTGTTTAGCTATTTTCCAATAGGCTTTTATCTTTTTATAGCCATAAATCAGCCAAGTCTTTCCTTGTGTATTATCTACAGCTGGATTGCTTATACCCCACCACAGGGATTTAAGTTCTCACTGCTACATGAATATTTGTACCTTACAGACCCTGAGTAATTCTTAGTTACAAATGAGTTCTGAAATCCTTGTAGGAGAGCATGGTATCCTTCCCAAAGCTGGAGCTGTGCTTCCACCCTCATCTTTCTGCTAAGGAAGCAGCCTGATACCTGGAATCCTGGTGCTGCTCTGCTTCAGCCCTGCTTCGAGCTGCTTGTGTGCTCCAAGCATATCCCAACAGTGGATTTTGTACTGGATGAACAACCATAACAGTTTTTGTTAAGAGCATGGGGAGAGAAGATCCATCTATAGAAAAAATAGTGAAATCTACTTCTTAGCAGTTTTGGCAATATGTGTTACACAGTACTTCATTACATCCTACTTTGTAGCTAGTATTTTACATGTGTATTACACACGTGGTAATAGAACACAAGGCCTTTTTTTTCTTTTTTACTATTGCATAGTTGTAAGAAAAATTGGAGCAAATAGGCCTTTCAGGTTTCCAAGTGCAGGAGGACCTAACACAGCACACAAAATATCTGCCCAGGATGGCATTTCCTATCTGTTCCCTCCGTATTTGGCCACCCAGTCTGTTCTTCCATGTACTCGCTGAATTGGTGGCTGAGTTAACATGTTTTTTGCTGGTGAACTGAAAGCAGGACCTGGTAATGGAGCATGAGAAGCTTTGGTTTTCCAGGAATAATCTGAAAGGAACAAGAACTCAGAATTAATGATGAGGTAATTTTTCTTCACAGAGAAAAGAATGAGAGCTTAAAGATGACTTATGGTACTCCAGGATGCCAGTGTAGCACAGTGCTTTGGTCTTCCACATGTCATTAAAATAACCTGAGTTGGAAGAAACACAGAAGGATCATCAAGTTCAACTCCTGACCCTTCATGGGACAACTGCAATAATCACACTATGTGCCTCATAGCCTGCTGTCTGTGCTTGTTTTCAGATAAGGTTCATGTTTCCTACAGTTTATGTGTCTTATTAATTCTCACCTACTGGATATTTGTTTTTTCAGCAATCCCTCAAAGAAACATTGAGACTGAAATTCAGTAGAAAAACTGATGCATATACCTACAGGTCTGTATCTCCTCTTACAAAACTGCTAAGAATGAAAGTGCTCTTTATCTCAAATATTTAAAAAGCATGTAATTATAAAATTTATAAACTTATTAAGACCCAAACAGGAGACAACTTCCTTTTGAGATTTTACACCTTTTATTGTCCTCCTGCTTAGCTCAGAGCTCCTGGTTTACCTGGTGACAAGTCATCTTTGCTCCATTTCCCATCCATTCCAAGTCTGAAGGCTTTTTCATCCCTTAGTATTGGCACCCACCTGATCTCAAGCACCAGCAGTAGTGCACTACTGCATTCCTGGCCTTCCTACTCATATTTCCCCTTTCTGCATTTCTGGTAGTTGCTACTTCCTCAAGCTTCATGTGAGTCAAGTAATTGCACTGCTGCAGGGGCTGACATTTCTTTGTGTTCATGACCAATTCTGCCACTTTGCCCAATCCTTTAGTCATTTCAGACCTCTCTTATCCAGACCCCTGCTATACCTTGTTTCCTTAGCAGTCTCGAATTTGTAGTTTAGTCTTTTATTATGTATTAGTGATACTCTTTTAAAAAATTTTAATATTTAAATTTAATGGGGTTTTGGGGCCTACATATCATTCTGTTTCTTAGAGAAAACCACCTATTTTGGTAGTATTTTTTAACTGTATTGAACCCATTAAGGAACAGTTGAGGATTAAGGCATTTAAAAAGGAGGAACATCAAGGAACTGAAACTGGGGGTCAGGTCTCCACCTCTCTGAAAACTAATACTGTTGCTTTTTATTGTAGGCTATCTTTGATCAGCAAGTATGATTCCAGTTTACACTAGCTTGGCATTTCCTGGGGGTCAGCATTTTCCTCAGAAAAGCTGATCTTTTATACTACATTAAATTATTTAAATTATGACATTAAAAAACAGAACAAATTAGGGGAGAAATACAATTGAGAGCATAAACTTATTTTGGCTTGGATAATGCAAAGCAAAGGGTCTCTAAAAATGTTAATGTTCAAACACTGACAGCTAAGAGATAAAACCTGCCATTTGCTTCATTCTTATCTCTCTTCCCAGGCAAGTCTGCAGAGTTTAGGCTAAATCTGAGGGGTTTAAGCAATAGGATGCTTGCTCTTCTCCAGGATGTGGAAGTGTATCTTAATTGACCTCCATGTGCCAGCTTTTCTGACTTTTACTACACATTATTTCTAATTACAGATTAACAGTGAGTTTATTTCCCTTTGGAACACTATCTGTAGTTCCTTTTCTTTCACACTGTTCACAGCAGTCTAGAGACAGATTTTGTCCTCCTGCAAACTTCTTGATCCACACGCCGTGACAAATCAAAACCCTTGCAAGTTGTGCTCCAGCAGTGAGTTGATAACAAAGTGCAGCTCCAGCCTTCCCTGGTGGGCTTCTGATGAGCTCAGACACAGAATACACACACATCTAAGCATATTTTATATATGTGTGCCATCTCCTTTCCTCCCTCCCTCTCTGCTTCTCAGAAGTCACTTGCAGGTCCCTCAGGAGAGCAGGTAACTGCAAAGAGCACATCAGCAAACAGACCTTATTGAGCAGGACTGTATCACATTGATGTGCCATAGGCCCTTTGATTCAACAATTCACCATTAGTTCATGGCCTTGCTGTCTCCTCTGCTACTGGGTTTGGACAGCAGCTCTAAATCTTGACTCACAAATCAGTTTTTCCCCTGCATCCTGAGCACTTCTGGTCATCTTGTCTGAACTGGAAACATACCAAGAAAGAAGGTGCTCGTAAGGCCATCCATACTGTAGAGGATCCAAGGTAAGTCACTTTCAGAACAGATTTCACGTTGCTTTTACTGGATGGAGCTCAGTCCCCATGGCCATTTACTACAGAGTTGTGGAGTTATGCATTTTCACAATTCTGCTTAGCCCATCACCACTAATGAATGGTTGTTTAGCAAATGGTCCAACCTTCTTAGAATTATAAAAAGTTTGCTCCTTTTGTAATTATTTTCTCTTTTACCTAACAGCTATCAGTAGCAATAGTTTCTCTAACTCTCAGGGCTGCCTCTAGACCCCTCCATTCAGTTCACTGATGTTAAGAACAATTTATGCCCTACAGTTCTGTTTATAAAACTTGATGAAACCCTTACTAAGGGATAATAAATCTCTTAGGAAGCATGGTAAATTAACATTTCTCTTGCTCTTGGTTATGTATGGTAAAAGGGTATTTCTTACCTGATACGGGTGCACCAAGAGGTGCGAGTTGTATCCGTTGTCCAGCTGATCCAACTTCTTTTTTATGGAAGGAAGTGGTATATATTCCTGATGGATTGTAAGCAGCACTACTTACAAAGCCAGGATTTCCTGTTGAAATAAGAGAGTTTTAGAATTTTCAGCTGCATTCAGAAAACCTTGCCTACTTTTTATAATCACTTCAAAATATATTTGCAGTTCCCCAAGGGTACTAGTGTTCTTTAAAAACTCCCTGGTGTACATCTCTTGGAAAAAAAAGTATATATTCACTCTTTGCTTTGTGTATTAGTTGTAACCTTTACAGCACTTAGCAGACTTACAAGCAGGAATTCAGCAGGAATAAAGCAAACAGAACAGGATGAACAATTTATTAGTACTTTCATTACACTTAAGCTCCCATAGAAAGGTTTACACTGAGTTCTAGAAAAAGGTAGGCTCTTACCTTTTGTTTACAGCTGCTTTACTGGAAGCTGGTTTAAGCACTTCAGCATTTGAAAAACAGCACTCAGCCCTACTCTTGAGCTCAACATGTTTGGCCTAAATCGACATAAAAGAATGGGACCAAACTTCTCTTGGGGGAAGCGGTGCACCACTTGGAAGCTGACTGTCAGTTCCATAGCTAAAGTCCTGCTCTGAAGGTCAGATCCAACTACCTCTTTCTTTAGCATTGGTTATAGTATTATGCCTAGTTTTGGTCCAGATCTTTCTCTAAAGCAGTGCTACCCTGGAAAGGTTGACATAACCAGCCTCATTGGGAAGCTGAGAAGCATTGTGCACGTACACACAAAATACTTAGTACTGAAATCAGTGTCCAGTGGTAGAGGGATCTGCTACAATACTTAGAATCCTTGCTTCAAGAAAATTTCTTACCTTCTTCATGTCTGTCATCACTTGGGACAGTGTTAAGACTGTGCTGGCACAATGTCCAGAGAGAAATGTTTTTCCTCTAGTGGTATGGCTCTGTCATCAGTAGTATTAAATTTGTGAAGTACAAGGCCATTACACAGTTTATTTTAGCCTTTATTCATCACAGTTGTAGTAAAACACACAGTATTCTGCTCTGACAGGTTTTGCCTCCTAAATCTCTGGCCTTTGTGCAATCCCCTAATGTTTCTCTCAACACAAACACTGCCATTCCTCTGTACTTTTTTCAGAGTTCGAGCATTGGATCTACAAGCTGCAAAAATGGTCATCTACAACCCCAAAAAGATATTTTCAGCCAATTACAGCTGCATTGGGTCCTTGCAACCCTCCCTGTTCAGGGATACTGACACAAAGTTGTCAGCTAACTCAGTTTTCCCAGTCTGTCACTTCTATCACTTCTGCAAATAGTTGGGTCTCCACACAGCTTCCCTCTGTCCACTTGATGCCAACATCCACAGCAAAGAATAACACAACAGCTGGTGAAAAACAGAACTTTAATGAAGTATTCCAATAAAATTTAGCTTTCTTGTAGTGTCTTAACTTGTTCTTCCTTTTTGGGAATTTGCCTGAAAACCAAAACAACACGGTTTTAGTGGTTCATGCACCTGCCTGTGGACATACAAACACACATTTTCTTATTCTCTTATTCCTATAGTTCTTGACTATTAGGAGTAGCTGATAGCTCAGAGCTCAACAGCATTCCTTAAAATTCTGAGGTCTGAAAATAAGAACATGACACGCCTAATTAATGCAACCTCAGGAAGACTACAGCTGTCTGCTTCTTTTTTACAGCTCAGCAAAGCTACTAGCTGTCAAAAATTGCTCAACCATTTTTTTGGCTCCCCTTACCTCTCAGTGTCCAATGTCCTTCATGACTTCTTCTGCAGGAAATGCAAAAGTGCAGCCAGGATGAACAGTCTGGGTGAAACAGAGAGATCTGGAGGTGGGCCTTTTGTTGGATGAGAACAAGGGAAGGAGGGAAAAAAAGGTCAATAGACAATAACAGAATAGCTACAGATTGAAATCCATCCTATTTAAAAGCACAGTTCCTTACCTCTGACCATGATGAACAAAAGAAGGGGTTCTTGCTGTAGAAGGATCATCCATCAGGCATCCAGGAGGTCTGGCAGCAGGTGCAGAGGCAATCACTCATTGCCATGACATCCACAAGTGTAAGGGTGGCCTGAGCCACATCTCCTATCTCAAACAACACATACCTAATTCTTCATAAAGGATAAGGTTGTTGAATTGTTTGAGGTGGGGGGTGAGTTCAAATAAACCCTACTAAGAGTTGCATTGAGACGTATCACATGGGCTGTACACACCAGAGGGGAGAGGTGAAACTTTCCAGCAGCTTCCCAATGCTCACAGCCAACAGTGTATTTAGACACCATCTAGGCTGCCTGGAATCCTTAGTTTCCACCCTCTTACATGAAGGCAAGTCCACCAAAACCTGTTCAACCACAGCACTGTAAGATCAGTGGAAGAGGTAGAGAATCCAAATGCAAGAAATGGTGCAAGTCTCCAGTGCTGTTGTGGACAAGCAGTCCCTTAAGAGAGATGCACCTGCTGCTTTAGGATCACTTCCTCACCATTATCCAGTAACACTGTAGTGACTTGCTGTGGGTCAAAATTAAGGTAATAAAATACTCATGTCTTTTAAAGCACAGTAAGTGCCAAGAACCCAGAAGCAGTCACAATGAAGAGAGCAATGCTTGACAAAACAGATTACCGCTGCAAATGGAAGTGTATGATCATCAGGAACCTGCAGTATAAGTGTAGTATTTTTACAGAAAACTGTAAAACACAAACAGGAAACGTACAAAGAACCAGGCTACATTTGCTATAAATTACCTTTTGGATCCTCTAATTTTTCATTCAACCTTTCTTTGCATGATAGCTTTTCAATAGGTATAATTAAGTTCTCATCTGGAGGCAAAGACAATGAAAGAAAGAAAAAGATGGAAAGACAGAACTTTAGAAATAGGGTAAGAAGAAACTTTAGGTGATGTCAAAGAACTGAGGGGAAAAAAGCAAGGAAGAATGATGTGCTTCTAACTATAATGTCTCATTTTCTTCAGCAGGAAACACTACTACTTTACTAGGTCCTTTCTAACAATGGAATAAAAATGTGATTTACCAACAATGCAATCACATTCCAATCACAAAATCACATATATCACAAATTTAAGGACTTGGTCATATCTGCAGAGTGGATTAATCATAAACTTAAAATTCTTCATAATTAAAGCATTTGTAAATATTTGCTCTTATCTTATTTCACCTTAAAGCAATGTTGTGAATGATGAAAAAAAAAAAAGCAAACACACAAATGAACTATACATAGTTATTTAAACACAGAACAGTGTCAACATGAAAAAAGAACACACAAATAATTTACATGTGTTGTGTTTCCATGATCCAGCTATCCTGGTTTCATGTCTGTCTGCATTAAATATTGCTGTCTCCCCAGTATATGAAACATCACATGCAATTTAAGATACTGATGGAAATTATATCAGGTATTTTCAAACACAAAATCGTAAGTTTTATTTTTTTTTCCTTCAAATTTTTGATAGTAACACAAAAGCAGGATTTCTACCATTATCATTCATATTAATTTTATTCACAGTGCTGTTCAGTGCTAGCTTACTGATGCACACTCTTTGCCTTCTTGTGCCTGATTCCCTTGCAAGATTATTTTAGGAATGAATTAATTCTGAGGGACCTGGATACTGCATTTCAGAAAACAAAATGGTACACACGATGAGTGCTTTAAAGAGCTTCTTCCACCAAAAATTCTGGTAGGTGCTGCTATTTTTCCACTTTCTAAAGTCCTGCACTTAACAAAGATGAACAACATCAGCTCACCTGACTTTCAGAGGGGAAAATCAGGTTTGTTGACACTGCAGAATGGCTACTAAAGTTCTGTTAAAAAGGGGTGCAGCATCTGCACGTGAACAAAACTAGTCTCAGTCTTCACTCTACAAAATGCTGGTAACAGTGTACTTCACAAAACACACAACCAAAGGGAACTTCCCTGGAAGTTGCTGAAAATAAGGAGACTCTTCCTGCAGAAAAGTCTTTAGGACAAGGCCAGTAAACTGGGAAGAGACATGTTTAGAATGTTAGGCAGCACTTTTATTCAGTGGGCACACCACTCACTGCTTTGTCTTCATAGGTGACACTGCTCTTTGAAAATGTTCCATGGCACACTGAGCAGGCAATAATAGGTGAAACTATTTCTTAATTACAGCACACAGTTGTCCATAATCCTTTTAGACCAAATTTATCTTGACAGAACTTTATAAACAGTGGCTGGTCTATACCTTCTTGAAGTTCTGAAAGTAAAATACTTAGTTTAACATACGAGAAAGTTGTTTAGAGCCATTTATTAAAATGAGGGGAAAAAAGAGCCTAGAAGCTAAGATTGACCACAGAAGTTAATCCAGATGGTTTCAACTAAATTAATTGAAGACTGATGGGATATAATGTGACTACTTTCAATTATACTTTTACCTGCAGCATTTCTGCTGAAAGTCAATCCTCCTCCAGTCTGTGCCAGCGATTTAGAAAACAACTGGTTGTTCCAGGTTCCATGTGGTCCTTCTTTATTGACTGCTGCTAAAGAAACACTCTTTGGGTTTACACCTTAGAAAACAAATTATGAAAAACATTATAAATACTGATTTTCAAACATAATTCAACTCATCAAAAGTGGACATTTTGAGAACAGTGCCTCAATGGTGAATTATTTGTGCTGTAATGTGAACACCATTTATGTAAATTAACAATGATTAGGTTAGATTTTTAAGCCTAGACATGAAAACTAGTGACAGTGATTTAAGAAAAATACTCTTCATGCTTTCATGAGAACTTTTAAAAGTCTTTTCAGTACATATCTATAAAATCGTAATCTCGTTATTGATATTTTTGTCTCCCAAAAAGTTAACACACATTAAAAATACCTATCAAAAACTAGTGTTCTCAAGACTGAAAAGAAATTGTTTATTTAAGGATTAAAGTAAAAAGTAGGACAAAGAGGTTCTTGTCACTTCACATGTGAGGAGCATTACAAGAGTTAATGGGATTATACTGCATGAAAACAGTTCCCAGATCTACTGCTTACAGAACTAAGTATTTACAAATTACAAATGTGCTCCTTGGAGCTATTATTCCCTTAAATGTTGGAATTAATTATTTTATCTATGCCTTCCTCATTGAAAACCAGAGAGACATCAGAAAAATGCTTAAAAGAAGAAATACAGATGTACCTTCCATTCATGATACCTTTAGATGGGGAAGCTCCTCACCCTTTATTTTTTCTTTTTCTTTTCTTTTGAACTAAAACTGTTGAGTCTCTGGGCATCCTATTTAACATTCAAGAAGTGATTTCATATTCAAAGTCATCACTGCCCTAATGAGTTCCTGACCAATTAATGATATGTTGTAATAAAACAACCTGCCTGGCAATGAGGAATTCCTCAGTGAGCCACCTAAACCCTCACATGTGGATTACAGCAGAAGTCATGATATGCTTATTGTAATTGTACAAGCTATCACGGTAGCAGATAAATGATTTTGAGTCACCAAGAAAATAATTTTAGAATATATTTAGAATACTAACTGAAGGAAACATTCTCTTTGCTTTCTCCTTCTTTCCATTCTCATTTCAAGCAATTACATAATTTCATGTTATTTTCCTGATAAAAGCACCTGGATTTAGACTAAGCCATCTACTTTTTAAAGGAAAATGACTGTACTGGGAAGGGAAGTGAGTGTGCAAATTCCTACCAGTGGTTGATATTTCTAAACACTTCCTACAAAAAAGGGCAACTGTAATTATCAGAACTTACGTTCAAAAAAACCCCAAACATCCTGACACTGCAAAACAAACTCTCTCTATATATATAAAATCACAGAATGGTTTGGGCTGAAGGGCACCTTAAAGATCATCTCTTTCCAACACCCCTGCCATGGGCAGAGACACTTCACTAAACCAGGTTGCTCAAAGCTCCATCCAACTTGGACTTGAATACTTCCAGGGATGGGGCATCCACAACTTCTCTGGGCAACCTGTTCCAGTGCCTCACCACCTTCACAGCAAAGAATTTCTTCTATACATGTAACTTAAATTTCCCCCATTACTCCTGTACAATATCACTATGGTTCCTGATGAAGAAAATGTATGTATTTCCTGTAGTCCTCAGATATAATTGCTTATAGAACATTCAGGATATATTGCTAGTAATCCAAGAGGTGTTGGACTTATATTACTGAGGATTTTTTTATGCTACTGGTCACAAGAGGTCCTTTGAATTTTTATGCTGTACAAGTAGTGTTGAGCTCCTACCAGGTATACACAGCCCTAAACTCCTGCATCAATTGTGATCAGATATCTTCTACGAAAGGATTTAGTCCAAAACCTGAAAATTTAGCCTAGTTAAAAATTATCCAGTGAGAAATCCAAGTGTACTGTACATAGATTGTGCCCACCTTGTATTTTCTATATGCATTTACTTTTAACCTTACCAGGTAGATATCTTGATTGTCTCAGATAGTACTGTTTTGCTGATGTATTTGATCTTACAGAATCATTTCTCATCAGAAGCTTATTTTCCCCTCCTGGCTGGACACAGCATGAAGCTTTTCGTTCTGGCACACTGAAAAATCAAAATTTCCAAACAATGTGACCAACACCTCCAGCTCAGAATACCACAAGCTGACCTCAGCCTGAAGAATACTCTTCACTTATCCTACTTTCGTTAGCAGAGTCTATTTCCAAAAAATAGCAGCTAAATCTAGTAACTCAAGAGTGTTTGACATGGGATTTGAAGTAGTAAATGTATCCAACACTTTGGAATAAAAGCAAATGTGGATAACTGGCAGAACACAGTTACCACTTATCCGACAAAGGAAATTATCTTAGTATGTCTTATTTTAGTGAAACAGTTTCCTGATAACACAACAAACACCTAAACCATACAGTGCCACTTAAATTAACCAAATTTAATTGTTTGGATATTACTGGTGCCAAAACAACACCACACCCAAAGCTAGTCTGCTCACACAGCTTTTAGCATTCTTGCAGAATTTTGGTGATTTAAATTTTGGCAGATTTGTCTTAATCTATAAATCTTCTAGACATTTTACTAAAATAAAACATGATTTTATAATAGTAGGACCTACCTAAAAATAAATTCCTTGGTTTTCTTTTCTTTTAACAGTGCAATGCTAGGCTTCTTTGAACATGACATTCCGAATTCAGGATCCTCCAAGTCATCCCAGCTATCCATAGCCTTTACCAAAGTCTGGCCCCATCGTCTTCTGCAGCTTTTAGGACCTAGTGGAACATTCAGAGGGCCACTAGCTGCTTGCTTCTATGTTGAATAAAATAATAAGAGAAGCTTTAATTCCATTCTGAAATTTTATATTTTGTATCTGGCTACTGCTTAAGGACTTTGAGGGAATTTTTCTCATTGTGTTGTGGCTGGTTTTAGTCAAAACATAACAATAATGCCAGTATGTATTTTGTTTGTAGTTCTTTTGGACTGTCATCCTTAAATTGCTCAAAGTCTACCTGAAGTAGTGAGGTTAACATTCTATTTGCAGACCCAGTTCAGTTCTCAGCCTCTGCTATTGGGATCTTACTGAACTCATGCTCTAAACAGTGGCAGATGAACCATCAAGAAATACAGTGCAGTGGTGCAGAACACTGCTGTGGTCCCAAAGTAAATACAGAAAATAAAAGAAGCTTTTCAGGCCTTTCTTTAACCTTCTCATCCAATGAAACTACTAAATTTTAAAGCTAACATTCCATCTGACAATGGTTTGCTTTCCAGTATTTTCTGAATACCTCTTATTTTTTGACATGCTTTATACTGCAGCTCAGCGAGTACAAGCCAAAAGCAAAATGAAGATTACAAACCAAAGTTTGCTATTCATCTTACAAAAAATCCTAATTGTTAAATTCCTGCAGGGTTAGGAATTGGACGCACCTTCTTGGGTATTTTCCTGCATGAGGCAAGTGAAGTTCTCCCACTTCTCTACTGTATACTGACAGTATTTTTGTGATTCTCTCAGAGGTCAGTCAACCATACCTGTTATAACTACCTTCCTGCATGTGAGTAAGGGCAATTATAAATGAATACATGTCATTGTTACAAACAATCTTTACTTCTGACTCCCCATAAAATTTTACAAAGTGGCCTGTTACATCCTCAGTTAGCCCCTAGTTATCTAATTGCATTCCCTCTGATAAAATGCATGACAATTTACAAGGGATCACTTGGCTGAAAACACTAAGAACTTTTAATAAAAACACTTAAGTAGTTATTGAAGACAACTTACAGGTGATGAGTTTTTATTGATAACGGGAAAAAATGGTTGTGCCTGTGGCTGCTGCTGCTTTGGTACTTGCTGGTTACTTGTGTTCTGAGGCACCTGAATTTGCTGGAGAGGCTGGTGGTTAACCTTTGGCAGGGGTTGTGGCTGTGTTTTGTCAGGTAAATCAGGTGAAGACAGAGGTTCTGGCTTGGATACAGCTTCCAGTTTAGGAAAAGCTGGCTTTGGCTCTGTTGGCTGAACCGGTTTAACAGGGGTCTGCTTCTCCAGATACTGTGGAGGAGGTCCTAACATTTGGCCAACTTGAAAGTAAGGATACTTCAGAGCCTGGAGAAGAAGATGTAACATATTAATTTTACTTCAAAAGGTTGACTTTGGTAACATCAGCGAGGATCTAGGCAGCTTTCTAAGTATTTGAGCAAGTCTTACAGCACAGATGCAAGGTGGATGATGAGATCACATGTAAATGGTGTGTATTGGTAAGTGGCAGTCTGTATATCAAACTCTTCCTATCATATAGCTTAGTAAAATTGATCCACTTGGACACATCAGAGCAGTCACATCCTTTCTTTCCCTCCTTTACTGGCAGGTTTTGTGGAGTCTGTCTTTTGAGGTGTGTTCTCCATTCAACACCACTCTATATTTGTGCAGTAACAAATTTCAGTTTTCAAACAAGTAGCCTCCACGACCTTTACCACCTGTTTTTTTACGTGTTTCCAGTGCTGACTATGTTTTGGCAACCCAAAGAACAGCCTGAGGGGGTTTAATTAAAAGAAAACAGAATAACAACAATAAAAAACCCAAACAGAAAAAAAAAAACCACCAACCAAAAAACCCCAAAACCAACCAACCAAGAAAAACCACCAAAACCACAATTCCCCCAAAACCCAAACAAAACTCCAAACTCCTCCAAACAAACAAATAAACAAAACCAAACAACAACAAAACCCTCAAAACAAAACCAACAAAACCGCAGAAGTTATATGATTGTCATGTATGGGTTTTACAGTTTCAGGGTGTTAACTAGCAAAGTTTTCCCCTGATTTTTCTTTTCACCAGCTTTCCCTGCATTTGTTTTGTTTTAGAATACATTCACTGTGCTTACAGTGCCGTCATGGTGTTTATTAGGAAACTACAGTGTCTAAGGCAGATGTTTATTTCATCCTTTTCCTCTGACCTTTTTATGCCCACAGCTAAACGCAGAGCATGGACATAGCTTAGTAACACACCTCCTATGTCAAAAGAGCACATTCTGCTGCTCCTTCTGGGTAGGATCCTACTATTTGTTAGTTCTCAAGAAGATGTTTTACCTCAGCTGCACTCAAGAACTGCTTCCTTTATACACACTACCATGTGTATGCATTAAACTCCTTCTTTTGACTGGATTACACCACTGCTGCAGCTGTGTCCCTGATAACTCACTTGGGTAAAAGCTTTTATAAAGCACCACACAGTGTTTGGTGTAGATACACAGTGTTGGACTGCAGATAGATCTCAGTGCTCATACAATGGATATGCTTTAAAAAGTGGGTAGAAATGGTTGTTGTATTTGGTACCATCTGCTTAACCACTTCTGAATCACTTACATTACATCCACTCCGGATAACTTCCTTTCTTTCCCAATTGTATTCCTCTTTTATACCTTCTAAATAGGATTGCATTAGGTATGAACATAAAGAATGTAACCATCCTCAGTACTTGAAGTAAGTTTTTTAAAAATCAACTTGGAGAAAAACTGTGACCTTTGTGACCTATTGGTATGTTCTTCATAAAGTTCTTTCCTTATCACTTAGTAAAGTTTATACTCCATCTCCAAGTAAAAATAATCCTTAGCTCTTCCATACTGCATTCCATCTGCAGCTTCACAAAAAGCAAAGCTTAGCTTTCAATCCCCTCCTTTGCACAGACGGGGGAGGAAAACAAAGGGAGCAGAAGTGACTTGTAGACACAACTGAGGAAACTTTCAGCTCAGCTTTTTCTCTATCCCTTATGCAAAGAATTTTAAAACACGCTAACACATAAGACAACAATGAAGAAATAACTGAAGAGTTTATGATGTCTGCTGAGCTAGACTTAGAACTTTTTTTCCTCACCACTCAGTCTCATTCCCACCAAAGTGTTCCAAGTGAGGAGACGTTTCTGTGACCATCAGTATTACGACAATCAGTTGGGTTTTGTATCTACGTTTTAACAATGCAAGAAAATTCGGTCATATTTAATTATTCATGTGATCAGACCTGACTTGCTGTAGGTCTCTTCTTTGGGTTCCAGTTCAGCATATCACTCATCAGCTGTATTGCATCATTGCTTGCATTTGGGATGAGAGTTTTCAGGCTTATAGGGACACATTGTGGGAATCGGAAATTCATGGCAGAAGCAAGGTGGTATCCTTCTGGCCACTCGCTCTGTTTCAAAGGAAAGGAAAATAAGCACCAGTAAAGAACAAGGATTATCCATCTCTGAGGTTTTACATCCAGATTAATGCAGCTGGAGTCATGCCTGGTCTGCATGGCTCCTTCCTATACAGCTGGAAACAGGTATTCCTATTATCCATTACAATTACTACAACACCAGTGAATGCAACATCAGCCTCCAGTTTCTGGCAGTCCTCAAGGTCTCCTGAAGGTACAGGTGGAACTGTCATTGTGAATACCACACTTGGACACATTCTATCAGAAGAACAATAGAGTGCATCACAGATAACAAGGACCACTTCTTTCTTCTCTCTGGAACAAGCTTTTTATACATTAGAAGATGTATTTCTTCTCCTTTTCTTCAGTCCTCTTTTGTATAGGCTAAAGAAGCCCAAACAACTCCTGGGTCTAGGCTTTTAAAGTTTTATTTCTTCTCTAGACTGATTTTTCTCTCTTGAAAAGGGAAACAAACTGAATTTAGCAAGTGAAACAGAAAGGTTCAGTCATATGTCAATGGGCAATACTCCTTTCTGTACACACTGGTACAGCATTTCTTTATTGCAAGGAAACACTGTTGACATACAGTGCACTATATATCTCCCATAGCCTCTTCCACAGATGTGTTAGATGGATAACAATCCACAGATATTTATGTAGCTGATTATTCCTGCCTAAGTACAGCACTCTATACATTATTGAAGAAATTTCTTTAAAGCTACACCTCTAATTTTATTAAAAAAAACTCCTCTGACAACAAACAACTAAGATTACATGCCATAATGGAAGCTTAGACAAAACACAGTTGAGAAAATTTAATAACCTTGCAGGCCTAAGGTTAAAATATTAATTAAATAAATTAAATAAAAAGGTTATTAAATTATTAAACAATAATTTAATACATATTTTCTAACTGCACATAACACTGTTTTGTAAAAACTTGAGGTTTTTTTTTAAATACAACTGTGTGAGTTTGAGTCTTACCTTTTTAGGAGTCCCCAGTACTTGGCAAATTTTGAAGATTTCATCTACTTCACTTGTGCCTGGGAAAAGAGGTCTTAGTGTGTATAACTCAGCCATTATGCTGCCAACTGCCCACATATCAATAGGTGAGCTATAGATTGATGATCTCAGCAACACTTCAGGAGCACGATACCTATGAGGATGGAAAGCAATAACAGATAAATTAAAATGCTAATAGGAAAGTAATGAGTTAAGCTAATGCATTAAATTCTTAATATACTTACCACCTGGTAGAAACATAATCTGTGTAAGGTGGCTGAGATCTTAGTTCTCTAGCCAAACCAAAATCTGCTATTTTCACAAGTTCTGGTCCAATACAGAGAAGGTTTTCTGGCTTCATATCTCTATGAAAAAATCCTATAGAGGACCAGACAGAAAAGAATGGCAAAACTTCATGTAATCACTTCTTTAGCAGCAACTTCTAAAAGAATAATCCAACACTTACTTTGAGATGTTTCAGGAGAATATAGCATTTTCTTCTATTTTTTAAATCTAAATCCAACATACAAGAGCTGTAGCCCTCCCCCAACAAGTGCACGTATTTTCCCTCCAGTGATTTAATCATCACCAACCATTCTTAAATTAACAATTGTAAACAGTCATGAGCATACTAAGGAAAATTGGCTCTTGCATCAATATGAAGTAACAAACCAATTTCAGAATGAAATATTTTGCAAAAACTACAACTGTTTTGTCAGTTTTGGATAATGGAAAATTGAGCATCTGACACACTCACTTGATTCATGTAATTCCTTGAATGACTTTTAACTAGTTATTTATCATCATAACAACAACTTGGAGATACAAATATATAAAATGTATCCAAATTCTGCTCAGGAATACTAATATTAGTAATGCAAGCACATCAAATTTCTTCAGTGCTTGCTGTTGGCTTGAGCACTTCTATGCCTGGGCAGTGGTGAAGTGACTGAGCAAATCAATTCTGCTAATTAATTGGAACACACAACTTGTTATATTATACCTTAATTTGTCTGCAATTCCCTTGCTAGAATAAAACATTCCATTTCTGCATGCACAGGTTGAAAACCACTGTAAGAAATGGGCTGAAATTACAATGAAATGTAATGTTCAAATTTATCATACCTCTCATTCCTAAACACTTATGGTCAAATCAAAATATTTTACCTTAAAATTTGAAGTATTTTCTTAAAATTTAATTTTCTCTTTTATTTCATGTAGAAATGGAGATGGAAAGGAGGATGCTACCAATCAAAAAACAGTACAAAATCTTGATCAGAAAGACAAGAAAAAGGCAGCTTCTTAGTATTTGATATTCCTGAACAGAACTAATTATTTATTTGAATTCATCAATAAGCCTTATCAGGGTATAATGAAAGTCAATCAGACCTCACTGGAAACATTGTTCCTTATTTCATTTTCAGCTAATTAAGAAATTTGCAAATGCTGTGAAACTGTCTATTGTCATGAGCACAACTGCATCTCTTATTTAGATTGTGCTTGTAATTCCTAGAAACATCCCATCTATTAAAATACTTAAATCCAGGTTGTATTTGATAAGGAGACTGTTTGAATTACTTAATGAAGTGATTTTAGTATTTTTTATATGTAGGGTATCACATCATAGTATCATAACACAAGAGTATTGATGTATCAATGTTTCTTGATTAGATCTTTTTGGGGAAAGAGAAGTGTTTAGAATAGCACAGCATACAAGTTCCTTTAGTTTGTTTATTCACCTGGTGACTAAAGTGGAAAGAAGTACCAAACACCGGATGAACAGCATCCAAAACATCCAATGCCTTCCAAAAGAAAGAGGAAAATTTACAGGAAAACAAAGAGTAACTTAAGGCATGGTTTCAAACTACACCACACTTGAAATAGGTAAGAATATTTTGTAAGAGCTAATTCAACAGCCTTTCCTAGATATTTTTCTAGCTATTTTTACTCATTTTATTTCTGTGCATGATCTTTTCTTAAGAAGTGCAACACAGCTGAACTCCAGCATGAAACCTACCGTGTTTGTGGATAAAAGCCAGCCCCTGTAATATCTGATACATCATGTTTCTGATGACTGACTCGGGGAACAACTTGTTTCTGTGAAGAAACAGAGCAACAACTTCATGTAATTGAAAAAAATTAAAGTACCTTCAGAACACACCTATTTCTTCATTCAGCACGACGCCCCGCCAACAGATGAACACGGACCCATCAAGTCTTGCACCCCAAAACAAGACAGACTCAATTAGTTCTCTCTCCAAAACTCTACCAGGCCTTAATTTCCCTCCCTATAAGTGCTGCAGAGGAGTCTCCCTGCTGAGAGGTTGGTGACCCTGTGTCTCTGCAGAAGCAGCCAGCAGTGTGCTCACCCAGGTGGACACGGACTGCACGGAGGTGGATGTGGAACCCTGAAGGGAGCCCTGATGGAGAGCAGTGCTGCCCACCTGCAGAGGAACACCATGCTGATATGCCAGCAGCATTCCCAGGATGTCAGCCCCAGAGTTTGGCACATCAGGAGCGCATGACAAAGTCTGAGGGAAGCGCGCATTAAAGTTGAAAGAATTCGGCAAAGAAAAAATGTTAGTGCAAAGGCAGGTCCTACTCCAAAGTCCACCTTGCCAGTCTTGCTATGCACTGTTTGTCCAAGATTGCAACATCAGAGCTAGCCTAGACACAGGTTTTACAAGCATGCATGTACATGCACATGATCATTCCACCTCAAGCCAAACCCATGAGCAAAAGCAGAATGAGCAGTGTTTATCCAGTCCTTCATACATCAAAGTGAAGGTTATTAAACCAAAATTAAAGTATTTGGAATTTCTCTCATGGGTGTACACAAAGTGCAAACTATCGTGTTAATAACTGATCAAACTTCTTTCCAAAAGTACTGCAATATGCAGTATTGTAACACAGAGCAATGCAAAATTCTACCCTCAGATAAGCAGGTGCAGCCACTCCTGTTCACATCAGCAGGGCTGCAAGAAGAGCCAAAAGCAGAAATTCCAGTGTGCTCTTCAAAGTAATATGAGCGTCATTAAATAAGGCATGATGGCACATTACTTGTTCTGTGAAAAAAGAACATACCTATCCTTCATTAACTGATAGAGATTTTCCTTCATGTATTCAAACACAAAGTAAAGGTGGTCATTTTCTCGTATGACTTCTTTCAATTTTATTACATTGGCATGGTTCAGCTTCTTCAGAGACTGTAACAGAGCAAAACATGGCTTCAGGTAACTCCACAGTGACCTTGATTCCTTCTCAGAACTAAGTCTTTAACATGCAAATTTCTGTCACAGAATCCACAAAAAAATGTTCATCTCACACTCCTTTATCTTGTAGTGTCCTTTTCAAAGAAGAACAACACAGCAGCTTAATTTCAAAATAAAAGCAACAACTATATTAATAGTAGTTTAAACCTATTTCTAGGGATTACATCACAACTAGAGTGAAGATTAGCACAAAAACCTAATTCCCTACAATGAAAGACAGATCTGAAGCCGTACCAGCTCTTGCTCACTGAACAAGAAAGCCCAGCATTCATTTTTTTTCTCTTTTTGGCATGAAACTTTGATGAACAAGGATTTTCTTATAGATATATTTTTTTTATATACACTGATGATGTGAACTCTCTAATAAGCTTCTTCGTTAGGGAGTTCTGTTTATGCAGAAAATCAGATGCTCAAAAGGTGGAATGACTTGGAATTTAAGTCCAGGATTTCAAGTGTGATTTTATTACTTGTCTGGACAAAACTCCCAGTGCTTTCTACAAGTGCCCCAAACAAAGATATAAAGAATGGATATACACCTAGAAATCTGCAAGTAAAATCAAAGAGCAGGATGGTAAACCACAGAAATGCACATATAGAAAAATCAAGGTATGTCTCTTCTCTCCTCTCAAAATCAAGAGGCTTTGCTATGAGACATGGCCACCACTTGAGAACAGTGGGGAGTTTCACAAAGCAGAAGTGCCAAGAGCCCATGAATTTGTGACATCTGTCACCATTTCAAGAGTTCAGAGGTTGGCCTTATGCTTGGACACTGCAGCTGCCCTTTTTCTTCATGCAAGCCTAACCAGACACTTATTTTAAAACGTGGTATGTTCATCACTTTACCTTGACTTCTCTCAAATTCATACATTCATCCCATGAATAGAATTTCCTTTTCATCCTGAAATACAAGTCAAAGATAAAGTACTTTCAGTGAACAGTACAGAATGCTTTCCATAAAAACCTAAAGAGGTTATTTTCTAAGTGTAGCATTACCTGTATTCTGAACTCAGCTTAAAACATTCTAGTATACCCATCAGCAATATAATTAAAAACAAACTCAATGCTTAGAACTGCTAGAAATTTGCTGTGATTAATCATCAAACACGCAAACATCTTTTTAGAACAGTCCAGCCAGAGACCATGTCACTTCAAAGCATAAGAGACACAAAACCCCTTTGTAGTATTCGAGTTGTGTGCTTCATAATAAGGTAAGCAACAATTGCACTGTATGTAAACATGGAAAAATCATGTCCTTATGCCTAAGGTGCACATTCCAGGAAAACAAGGATTTTAAATTTTTGAAATCTGCAAAGTATCTGGACTACTTACCACTATAATTAAGCACCTGACTTGACCAGTCACTTTACAAATCTGTTCCAAGGTATTAATTACAAAAAAAAAGTTTATTTTTTTAAGCAACATTATACTTCTACATTCCTCTTAACTAATTGTTATATATAACAGTGTAATGCATTTATTAGTATAGATGCAAACATGGATATTTCATGTTGCTCAGATTTTGGGGCAGGGTTGTGAATGTCATTGGTGTGTCTCTGTAAATTTCTAGCACCTAAAGCTAAGAGATTTAAACCCAAGATTTTAATTTAATATACAAGTATCTTCAACCAGAACTGTGCCATCTCAAATCCCAAACATGAAGATTATACAAAATAATTCCAAATCCTGATATGAAAATGCAAAGTACTTCCCACAGAATGTTGCTCCTTTTACTACAAATAATGAAAATAATGAACTGGAGATTTCTTTTCCTTTAGCTTAGATTAATGTTATTAACTTCAGTAACAGCACTAGCAAAATATGGAGAAATGAGAAATTCTCAGAAATTCTTAAAGAAAAGATCAGTCAATTACACTACAATTAACTTGGTGCAGCAAATCCATAAATGAGAGAAGAGAGTCTAATCAAGATACAATTCCTGATATTTCAACTTACACTTCATATCCTGCTTGCAATTCTCCAGGAATTTCAGGGGGAACTTCCCCACTCCTCTCGTACAATTCCTGCTGTTTTGTAACCATCTTTTAAGGCACGTATGACAAAGCTCACGAATACAAACAACCTCATTAGATCCAAGGAGACAGCCTTTCCTTACCTGACCAGGCTGTTACTGCTATTTATCACTGTAGCAACACATCAAACTCCATGCAATACTCACCTTCCCAGCCTCTCCAATCTTTGTATTTTAAATCTACCAATTAAGGTTGGTATTCTTACAGTTCATATAAATAAAGTCCCTAATGAATCAACTGCACATTCAGTTTTGCTTCTCCTTTGGTGTTAGCCTAACAAGATTCTTAGATAGAAGCATGTTCAAACTGAACAAAAGCAGCATGAAACTTTACAAGATAAATCAGTAGCTTAAACTGATGTGTCTCTATTGATCTTTTAGCTCAAGTCTGACCAACAAGCATCCTACTAAACACCTTCATTAAAAAAAAAGATTTGTTAAACTCCTTTTAAAAATGGACTTTTTTTTGTCCTACACAAATGAAGGACAACAATAAAGTTAAAAGTGAAAATCCTTAAGATTTTGTAAGTCCCTTTACTGAATTGAGATGCTCCTTACCTTTTGATAGCCACAAGTTCCCCTGACTCGTTGCTCTTCCCCATCAATACACTGCCATAGGTACCATCACCCAGTTGTTTCATAATTGTGTAGCGGTTCATTTCTTTCCAGGCTCAGATACCCCAAAGCTGAGGAAATTCTGAATGTCTTCTGCTTTATTAAAGGATTCTGTGCTCTTTGATTTTCTTCTTCCAGACTGCTTTACATTGGTGCTTCTCATAACAAAGAGGGATATTCACTGGTCTCCCCCAAACCACAGCTACTTTGAGATCCAGATATGAAGTGTAAGAGCCACAAGAACATGGTCATTCTCACATAGGTCCTTAAAAAAAACAAAACAAAACGAAACTGTAATTTTCCAGTATTTTAGGAAAGAGACACTCTACTATTTGTATCAAACAATTTCAAAATATCCCTCCATATCTGTACGTGCTCTTCAAATAGAACACTTAAATGTAACCAGTTCCCTTAAACCCTTCAAACCATAGAAGATGCCTACTGATGATTAGGGTTAGAGTAAGCAGACACTGCAGATTTAAGATTACTGTCATAATTCCCTAGAATGAGAAGTGTTTAAGTGTGTTTAAGGCTGGTATATTCAGGCTTCCTGACCTGTAACAAAGGCACAGCTGAAGTGTTGGATAAGAGCCCCAGTTCTGCACAGGGTGCCATGGTAAACCTAGAGCCTCAACACTGTGTTTTGGATTTTTTGGTTATGAAAGCAGGATTTCTATGCTTGAAAAGTCAGTGAGGAAGGGAGGTGAAGCAGCAAGATAACTGCTGCATTCTTCACCAAGGTTGTACTTGCGTATCTTGCTCTTGGGTTCCCACAACTCTTAGGCACAGTCGTGGCTGAAAAGTTAAGTTTACTCCCCAATTTTACAAGACTTGCAGAAAGAAATATATCATTCACAAGCTTTGGTAAGCAAGGCTAAATCTGAGCTGTCATATGGAAAAGAATTCACATTGAACAATGCTGAATCACCATCTTGGAGCAGACGTAAATCTTAATTTGAATCCAAATTTGAATCTGAACCCCAGATTTCATTATACACAACACTGTTCATCACAAATGCTTCAGACATGAAGGCCAGTTGCCATAGGTCCTATACACAAATCCTAATTCTAACCTCAGCACTGGTTGCACTCCACACACAATCCCAAAAACTGGTGTTAAAGCATTTAGGCAAACTCCCAATAGCCATCCACTTATTTATGCAGGTCTAGGAAAAACCAACAACCTATCCCTGTACCCTTTATTCACCATGATCCAAATGCTAATATCCAAACAAACCACTGAATGCTAAGTGAGTAACATGCCTTTTGCCTCTGCTGTCTGAAAACATAAAATAAAGCTCAAATCAATGGAACACACTGTCAGCCTACCTTTGCAGGAGACACAGAACTCAGCATGCAACTCTGTACTCCTTATCCTTATGCCAGAATTAGCTACAGGCTGGCCTGTCCAAACAGATTAAGGAACTCAAAATCAGCTGATAACAAGCCACAGGCTTGAGATTTACTGGTCTGGCAGAATTCAGCAGTAGAACTGGCCTCTCAGGAGTGTGAGCAATCCATACTCAAGCAGACCAGCCTGCTGTGTAAAGGAAACATCTTCCTGTCAAGACGCCAGTAACAAACGACCTAGAGGACATCTCAATTTTTGCACCAGACAATCACCACTTTGGCATTGAAAAATATAAAGATGTTCTTATCCACACTCCTTTACATCTCTCTTCCAAAGCCATTGCTATAGTAAAATATGATCTGTGGTCAACAGCATATTCTGAAACCAAACAAAAAACCAGTTTTAAGAAAAAGTAACAGACATCTCAAAATATGGCTGGATTTTAAAATTGGACTTTCATATATTTAAGCCCATTGTTTTTTTCATCAGAGTTTAGCTTTACACATTATTCCCCAAAATGCCTGTACACACTCTAGTCTTTAACACCTTCAATAATGCCATTTCTTCAACAAGGCTATTTTTTGACAAGCAGAGGATCAAGTGTTTACTCCAAGTTAAGACATATCCTGTATGCATAACTTCCAAGTTGTTGTTTTATGTATATATTAAATTGTTTTACGTATATATTAAAACCCCAAAGCAACACAAACACTTTCTGGAGGTGGTTTTATATGCATTTTAAAACACAGCATGGCATTTAAAGTATCAGCAATGATAAACTGCGTATGCATTTTGTGTATAGGCATACCTAGGCATATAACATGAAGTTAAATGTGACAAGTTTTGGGTGCCTGCCTTTCTCTGTTTCAATAAATACCACTGTACACTGTTTAAGGCCTCATTTTTGCAGGGGATTTAGTGATATCTACCAAACATGGCCCTAGCTTGAACTCCTAAAGTTGCATTAAAAATGTGAAGAATTTGCATGCATTTCATGTTCAACCTCTTGCTCTCTAACAAAGTGAATCAAAAAACCACCAAAATTAAAACCTCTGTATTTGCAATAAACAAAGATCTAGACACAAAACTCACGTTTTGATTTTTAAGTCCTCTAATTTTGGTGCCTAAATCCTATCAGCTTTCCAAGTAAATTTCTTTGGAGTTATTAATCACACACTTTAAAAATGATCCCTTTTGTCCAATTCTACTATTTTGGCATGGGCCCTTGGAACAACAACATCAAAGTGGTTTTCCCCTCCAGAAGTTCTGTGTAATATAATACACCACAGACACAGTAAGGTAGTAATATATTTTACTGCCTTATCCCCTTTTTATACTGCCTTATCCCTTTTTTGCAGTATACTCTAATTTTTAAATTACTCTAATATATCTAAACCAAAAACATTCAGGTAAAGTGCAGAAAAATCAACATGTTCCTTCAACAGCGAAATGGAAGTGCCAAATCTACTCTATGGAAATGCACAAAACAAGGTGTGAAAACTACGTACCCTGCTAACTATGTCTGTGTACTGTCTTACCTACCACCACACTGATGCACACTGACTCCACTAATGACTCTCCAAGAGTTGTCCTGGCACTTAAAAAAATAAATAAAAAATAGAAAGGCAAACAATGGAACTCTTACAGAAAGACATCATCAAATGAAAACTTGCCAAATGCAGTGGGGGAAAAACAGACTCCAAGTATCACAACTCTAAGCTCTTCTCCAGCTTTTAAGAGAATTCATCCTTCATACACAAGTACTTAAAAAAATTGAGAGGCTTCTCTGGACATTAAACAGTCGATTTTACAGCAGTGTTATGGCACACAGCAGTCTGTAAGAAATGCTGGAGGGTGACAGAGGTTTGCCGACCAGGAAATACAGCACTGGTTCCTGCATGACTTACTGCCACTGCCCACCCAAATTAGAATAAATGAGGCTGCCAAGTACCTCCATTTATCAGCCTGATCTGATATCAGTGTGAGAGGCTCTTTCACTTTTAGAGGAGTTACAGAGCACGATGAGTTAGGACCTTAAACGCTCTAGAGATTCACATTTCACTACAACAGGCTTGTGCATACTTTGTACTTTACACCACATGTACCCAGCTCAGGTGTGAACTTCTTCCTCAGTGGTCTCTCTGTATTTTCTTTTCCAAATCTGCACATCAGTTTTCTCTTTTGTACCAGCCTGAGGAAAAGCAAGGGCTTAGTCTAGCTTTTCTGGTTAACACAAGCCTCTGAAGTGGTCTTTCCCATCCTAATGCTTTATATTCTATTATTTCCTCAGTGGCATGAAGCTCTAAAATAAAATTGTTATAATAGTCAGCTACCAAACTGGAAAGAGAAATCCTACTACAACAGCTTGTTTTATACTCCTAATGACATACTGTGCATAATCTCTACATGCAAGATTAAGGAAGGATTAAAGCAAGGGACAAATAGAGGACAAAACACAATAGCTTGACAGAATCTATAATTTGTGTAGATTTAGAGAATCTGAACAAATAGTAAATAAGTTAAGCAAAATTTAACTTTCACTATATTAATGGTGTTTTAAGCATTTAGCAACAATTTAGATGTCTGAATTACATTTCAAAATGTAACAAAACAGCAAATCACCTGCATTTCTTCTGGATAATGGCATCACCAAGCATTTCACATCTGCATGCTAAACAGACTACCCTCAAATAAACAGAAACTAGGATATAGGGCTTATACAACAAAGACCTCCCACAGAGATAAGTAAAACACCCATGACCCAATTTCATCCACCTGTTTACAGTAACTCCCCAAATCACCAAAACTGTTGGCAGGGCACAGCACTATTCTCAGTGATCAAAACTGGCAGTACTACCCATCACAGAATGTATGCTGATAGAAATTTTAAAAGAAAAAAACCTCACAAACACAACCACTAAACAACAAACAACTTGTTGCTACAAGAACCTTCTTTAGTAGTGACTGTGTATCACTAAAGCTGACAGTAATCAGATCCCATGGCAGGGGGATCCAGTTCTTGAGATTAACTGCAAATCCATTACTCTAATCAAAAGACCTGCAGTTATTTAAAAGCATGACTCTCTGCTGTAAGAAAGAAATCAATAGCACTGATAGTTAATACTTGCACTTTTAAAGAGACTGCTTTAAATCACTTTTTCCCAAATGTCTCTTTAGAAGTCCAGTATATTGTTTACTTTGTTTGCATCAGGCCTTTAGGATGAGGCATATCAAAAAGGAAGAACTTGAGTTTGCTGTATTTTTCCTAGTTTTCTTCCAAATCAACTTTGCTTTGAAACCAAAATGATTCACACCAACTTTCTGAGGATGTTGCATCCATGCCAGCAAAGCTAGCTCCTCCCACTCCCAGGAAAGCTCTTCCTGCAATGCAGTCAGTAGTACAGCAGGTTTTGGGACAGCACTGGTTTCAGTGCTGCTGGACCTTGAAGCCTCCAGCCTTGCACAGTGACCAGAAGAAACACAAGCTACTAATCTTTCAGGAACTCCCCACCACCATAAGTTTCAATAAACCCCAGAATTGTTAGGGGTGGACAGGACCTCTGGAGACCATCCAGTCCAACCCCCTGCCAAGGCAGGGTCACCCAGAGGAGGTGGCACAGGAATGCATCCAGGTGGGTTTGGAATGTGTCTCCAGAGAGGGAGACTCCACAACCTCCATAGGCAGCCACTTTGTGCTCTGCCACCCTCACCATAAAGAAGTTCCCTCCCCATGTTGAGGTGGACACTCTTGTGCTTTAGCTTATGGCCATTGCTCCCCATCCTGCTGCAGAGCACCACCAAAATGAGCCTAAAACCACACCTTTGAGCTATTTATATGCATTGGTGAGGTCCCCTCTCAGTCTTGAGAATGGAAACAAACACTTGTTTCCACTTTACTTTCACCTGATGACATTCAGTTTGCTCCCAGGTGTGCAGGCACCTTCCTCGACACAGCTCACAGCAGAGAGGGGGGCACGGCACTCCTGGCACTCACCCGGGCTGGGAAACTCAGCACCTCCAAGTTTCACCCCGCTTCTCCAAAATCAAAATTGACCTCTTTTCACTAACCCTGGACATCTGAGGCCATCAAGGTCGGGTCCTGACCCACTGAAGCCAAGGCAGGCAGGATCCCTGACCCGGCAGGCTGCACACCAAGGAGTGCTGTCTTCCCCAGCCCCAGCCCTGCACCAGAGCAGCTCCCCGGACACTCAAGTCATGCCCACTCATGACCCACCCCACCCCAAACCAGCCTGGGCACCCTCTTCAGGGGTGGATGACAGACCCCCGGGATGCTCCTAATACAGCCTATCCCAAAACCGCCTTCATCCTGGGAAGGTGAGGTGACCCACCGACATCTCTGAAGATGTGGTGCTGCAATCCTCCCCTCTGAGGATGCAGTGTCACCACCTGCCCCTCTGAGGATTGGGGTGCCACCACTCCCCTCTCTGAGGATGGGGTTATCGCCACCTCCCCGTCCGAGGACAGGGTGCCACCACCCCCTCTTACTGACGATGGGGTGTCACCACTCCCATCTCTGAGGATGGGGTGCCACCATCCCGCCCTGTGAGGATGCGGTGCCACCCCCCACCCCCGCTCTGAGGATGCGGTGTCACTCTCCCCTCCGAGGATTGGGGTGCCACCACCCCCCTCGCTAAGGATGGGGTGTCACCACCGACTCCTCTGATGATGTGGAGCCACCACCTCTCCCCATCTGAGGATGGGGTGTCACGACCTCCCTCTCTGAAGTTGCAGTGTCACCAATTCCTCCGAGGATTGGGGTGCCACCACCCCTCTCTCTGCGGATGGGGTATCACCACCTCCCCGTCCCAGAACGGGGTGTCACCACGCCCGTCTCTGAGGATGCAGTGCCACCACCCTCCCCTATGAGGATGTGGTGTCACCCTCCCCTCCGAGGACCGGAGTGTCACCACCGTCCCCGCCGCCCCCGACCCGCACCCCCCATCTCACCGCGGTGCCAGCCAGGGCGGTCCCCACCGAGCTCCCTCCGCCCCCCTCCGTTCTGGCCGAGCTCCCACGGCCGGGGTGGTCCCCACCGAGCTGCCACCGCCACTCTCGGTCCCGGCCAAGGTCCCTCCGCCTCCCTCGGTCCGGCCGCTCCGCCCGGTCGCCCGTGGCGACGGGCGGGGCGGGACCCACGGCCGGCAACGCCCCGCTGGCCGCGGTCACGGAGGGCAGCGGGCGGGGCAGCATCCCTGCCGGGGGAGACTCCTTCCCGGGGAGCATCCCTGCCCGGGGGAGCATCCTTGCCGGGGAGCATCCCTGCCGGGGGGAGCATCCTTCCCGGAGGCAGGATCAGTGCCGTCGGGGAGCAGCAGCCCTGCTGGGGGGGAGCATCCCACCCAGAGGCAGCATCCCATACAGGGGCAGCATCTCTGCCTGGGAGTAGCATTCCTGCCGACGGGCTGGGAGGGAGTCCGCGGGCAAAAACCGGCTGTGATGAAAAGAGGGGATAAGGGGGCAGCGATGTTGGAAAGGTGGCGGTGCACAGCGGGGTGTGAGAGTGATGGAGAGAGACACCCTGGAGGTGGCATTATGACACGCGAGATCGTGGTATTTATGTATTAAATATCTGATTTGTGCTCTGGTGAGACCCCACCTCGAGTGATGCACCCGACTCTGGCGTCTCCAGCACAGGAAGGACACTGAACTGTTGGAATGAGTCCATTGGAGGGCCAAGAAGGTGATTAGAGGGATGGAACACCTCTCCTGCAAGGAAAGGCTGAGAAAATTGGGATTGTTGAGCCTGAAAAAGAGAAGATTTTCGGGTGTCCTAATTGCAGCCTTCCAGTACCTGAAGGGGACTTACAGGAAAGATGGGGCAAGACTGTGTACAAGAGCATCCAGTGTCAGGACAAGGGAGAATGGGTTCAAGCTGAGAGTTTGGTTTAGATTAGATATTAGGAAAAAGTCGGTGAGGCACTGAAACAAGTGGCCCAGGGAAGCTGTGGATGCCCCATCCCCAGAGGTGTTCAAGGGCAGGTTGAATGTGGCTCTTGTGCAACCTGGTCAAGTGGAAGGCATCCCTATCCACGGCAGGGGGTTTGGAACAATCATCTTTAAGGTCCCCTTGCAATCCAAATTGTTCTGTGATTTTGTGATTCTATGAAATAAAGCCTAAAGCTAAGCTGATGAGTAGTTAGGATTTGTACAGAAATTCCCACCTATGGTATTCACAGCTGTAATGAAACCTGAGGGATTTTTTTTGCCACTAACATTTATTTTATTATTACTATTATTAGTTATAGTAAGCAACTTATTAAAATGCACATTGATGATACTGGTGCAGGGGAGGAACTTTGAATGCTGTGTGTATTCTAAAACATGTATTTCTATTACAAAAATAATAACGAACTTTCTTCTTGGTCTTTGTATCCTGCCCACTTCAGTGACTACAGAAGGCATGGTTAATAAAAATTGCATATTCAGTGTCTGAGGGAAGTCTCATTTTAAGCTTCAGTTCTCAACATCAGCTTGAACTTCCTATTTTTTTAAATGTTTTTGAGAGTGAAGGGCAAGAAAAAGAGGAGATTATTTCAGCACAGAAAGTACTAGTAAGCACCAAGGAGGGAAAGGCAGAAAATTATTTTAGAAATTTAGATTCCTATCTCCTTCACCAAGCTGGCAGCTCAGGTTTGCTGAGCAAAAACGGGAATCTGTCTTCATTATACTTTTGTTTGCATTATATTTTTGTTTCCCCCACTCCCTGTTCCTCATTAACTGGCATGCTAACTTTGTGATGGTTTAAGAACTGTTGACAGATTAATTGATTATGCCTCAAGTCAACTGGGTGGAACGTGGGGCTATGGGAATCAGTTTTCTGGAATCCAGAGGATTCAACAACTTGCACATGGTTTGCTGAAATCAAAGTAGAAGAAAACAGCAGTATATTTTCTGAAACAAAATATGGTTGTTTCCTTTTCTGAAATAAAACATCGGAGGTGACTGCCAGGTAAAATGAAGTTCAAAGCTGAGACTTGGACATAAGAAGGAAGAAGGTACCACAACCCACAGGTTGTCTCAGGCAAAGATTCAGCAGGAGTTGACTGTACATAGTAAAGCATTTAACTGTGCATTAATCACTAAGAATGTGTTGGAACATTATTACATGCACACATTACACGTGTGGAAGTACCTCTCCACTGCCAGTGGAAATGATGCAACAGAGATGTCCCCTCCCTGCCCTCGTGTCCTTTCCTCTCTCTACAGTTTAGTCATGCCCCACGACTGTCACTCTTTCCCAGTGATGGGATCCTTCCTCCTCTGGTTCTGCCACTCAATTGCATAGAATCATAGGATGACTTGGGTTGGAAGGGACCTTAAAGATCACTGCCACGGATAGGAACATCTTCCACTAGATCAGGTTGCTTAGACCCCCACATAGACTGGCCTTGAACATTTCCAGGGATAGGAAGCTTCTCTGGGAAACCTGTTTCAGTGCCTCACCATCCTCACAGTAAAGAATTTCTTCCCAATATTTAATCTAAACCCACCCTCTTTCAATTCAAAGCCATTCTCCCCTTGTCCTCTCACTACAGCCCTTGTAGAAAGTCCCTCTCTATCTCTCTTGCAGGCCCCCTTTAGTTGCTGCAAGGTGCTATAAGGTGCTCCCAAAGCCTTCTCTCCTCCAGGCTCAACAACCCCAACTCTCTCAGCCTGCCTTCATAAGAAAGGTGCTCCAGCCCTTTGATCATCCTTGTGGACTTGCTCCAACAGATCCATGACTTTCTTATGTCCCCAGAGCTGAATGCAGTACTCCAGATAGGGTCTCACAAGAGCAGAGGGCAGAATCACCTCCCTCGACCTGCTGGCCATGCTGCTTTTGATGCAGGCCAGGATATGGTTGGCTTTCGGAGCTGCAAGCACACGTTTGGTGGGTCATGCTGAACTTCTCATCAACCAACACCCCCAAGTCCCGTTCCTCAAAGCTGCTCTCAATCCATTCTCCGCCCAGCTTGTATTTGTCCTTGGGATTGCCCTAACCCAGCTACAGGATCTTGCACTTCACAGAATCACAGAATATTCTAAGCTGGAAGGGACTCACAAGTATGATCAAGTCCAGCTATTTAATGAATGGTTTGTACAGAGATCAAACCCACAAACTTGGTGTTATTAGCACCATGGTCTAACCAACTGACTTAGCCTTGTTGAACTTTATGAGGTCCACACAGGCCCACCTCTGAAGCCTGTCCAGGTCCCTCTGGATGGCATCTCTTCCTTCCAGTGTGTCATCTGCACCACATAGTTCAGTGCTGTCAGCAAACTTGCTGAGGGCACATCAATCCCACTATCCATGTCACTGACAAATACAACAAAGCTCTTGGTTGCTTGTGGGGCACTTCTAGTCTGATTAAAGTAACTTATAAGAGATCTCGCACAAGCAAGGGCTCTGATGCTTAAATACTTTCTGAATTAGTTTTGCACAGGTGAAGCTCTTAAGTCTAAATTCTGTTGCCAGGACCTTGTGTCTGTCAGTTGTCAGTCCTGAACATTTCAGACACATGAAGACAGAAAGGCTGTAGACAGAACTTGCCAGTGTCTAAGCCAGACTGCAACGTGGTGTGGAGTTGCAGGACAAGCACTGCAAGCCAGTCAGTTAACACTTCATTTTGTCATAAAGACAGGAGAGAGGTGCTGTGTGTGCTCTTGCTATGAACCAGGAAACTGAAGGAAAGGTGACAGGCTGGAACAAAGAGACCCAGGAACCCCAACAGTGTTTGTGAGCCCTGCTAAAGGACCTCTGAGAACATCCCCATGCACCTGCTCCCCTGCTTGTTTTACACAACAACAGAAGCAGACTCACTGCTAATTTTCTGTTGAAAGAATACTTTTTGGTTGTGGCCCTTAAAGGTGTTGATGCTTTGCTCAAATGCCAGCCAAAATACCTGAAACTGGATTTTCCCAGACACAATCACAGGTGCCAGCATGCATGCTGAAGCTGGTAGGGATTGTGTAAACTTCATTCTTCTGCCTGTTTGAATGAGTTTGAGCCAAATGAGTGATGATTCTCTGTGATACTTACCTGCACCTGTATCATCCTATTGATCTTTGTGTTGCATGTGGACTCTTGTGAACCTGTGGATGTGCGGTTTTGAAATGGACACCCCATTTTGCACAACCTCAGCTTCATATGAACAGCACTAGTTTCATCCTCCCTTTGCTTGTGAGTGAGAGGCAGATCCTTACTTTACACAGCTGGAACACCAAAGGCAGTAACCCCAGCATGTATAACCGTGCATTAGTCTTATTACTTCTCAGGCCCAGGGATTTCAGATGAACACATCTGCTGCAGTACAGAGTAGAGGCTGGTGAGAGGCTCCTCTCATGTGCTCAAGGCAGGACCAGAAACCACTCTTTAAAGGGACAATTAATGGAAGAGAAGGTGCTTATTCAGGGACTGAAGGGAGGGCATCTTGCTTCAGGAGGCTGCTTTGCCTGAGTAAGGTGCTTTTAAAGTCAATCCTGCAACTGTGTAAACCTACAAGAAAGCTTTCAATCCCGGCCTCTTTTTGTTGCAGAAGCTCACGTTGCCTTTATATTTATGTGCTTTGGAGAGAAAACTGTCTGCAGCACTACACTGTACCCATCTAATCTTTTATCTGAAAAAGGTAACATGCAAATATCTCATCCCAGACACTTGTACATGAAAGGGAACAAAGCAAAGAAAGACTACCATAACCTATAGAGTGGTTTTATTTGTTGTAGTGCTACAGATGATGCAGCAAGATAATTGCTATCATAGCTTTTCACTGTTCTTAAACAGCTGTCATGTCTATTAGAAATAAAACCACACCCTAAAAGTAGCATCTTAATGCAATTGGCTGCATTTTCTTTACTGGTGTATGAAGTCCTGCTTACAAGGCTCTGTTTACTTCCATAGCATAATAATTTAAGCATAGAGCTACAATGACAAGTTTTATACCAGTAATAAAAACAGCCCACAATCCCCACAGTTGTCTGAATGTTTTAATAAGATGCAATATTTTAATAATTTGTGCTTGAGTTGGTTGACTAACTCCTCTAAGGTCAATATCTAGTAGAGCAATTTACAGCTTCGAAATTTTCCTTGATTTTCACATCTGCTGTCTATCATTCCAGCTTATTTAGTAATTTTGTTTTGCATTATTCCACTCTTATACAGCCTTATAAGTTTAAGGGAAAAAAAAAGTAAGCCTTGATTTCTATTCTACATGCCAAATGCCTCAATGTGATTTGGCATACAGATGAGAAACCTCAGTTCTCTAATAGTGTTATATATTCCTAAACATTAAAACTTTCCATAAATCTTTCCAGGCAGTAACATCCCCCCCACCATCATTTTTAATTTTTTTTTTTTTTAAGGTTAGTAAATGGGCTAATTATCAAACTGATGTTCACCTGAATCTGTTCAATCTGTTCTAATCAGCAATTTAAAACACCTGGTAGAAGAATTGCCATAAGAGTTTAACAAAAGCCACGTAAGATACACAGCAAGTACACTAAAAGACAAGGTATGCTGTTGCAGATGAATTAATCTAGGTTTTTTTGTGAATTCTATCTTCACATGGCTTGAATTTTTTAAATGTTAAACAATCCACTGCTGAAACACAATGCTATTAACTAAATTCCTGTGAGGCTCAATTTCACATCTCAGGCTGAACACATTGTTTTCATAAGAATACAAAAAGAAACTACACATCAGAAATAATTATTTTCAAACTCAGGTATTTGTGCTGTGCTTTGCAAGTAAAATTTGTTTATCAATTTAATGATGGCTTCAACACACCACCTTATAATTCTAACTAGCCAGCTGCTTACATTAGTTTACAAGGTCCTGTGTTTTTAACCACGATGTCACATTTATTGAAAGAGTACAGTGGCTTGCTGTTACTCAAAACATAGCAAAGATACACATAAAACAGATTTAAAAAAAAAAAAAACAATCAAAAAAAAAACACCCAAACACACACACCTGAGTGCCCAAAAAGTTAAAGACATTTGGCAACTTAATGAGACCAAGAAGATATATTTTTTTTACCCTGATCAATCCCCTGTTGTCTTCCAGAGTTTCTGTGCCTCCACATTGCCTTCTCCCAGTCATGGTTGGGGCTCAGCTCCTTGTGCCATTTTAGAGACTGTATGGGGCTGGTTTGAAATTGCAGGCAAAATACACAGGTCTGGAAAGGCACATTTGGGGAAGAACCTGTTGTGATGTTCTCCTTCCTGACTCCTCTTCAAAACCCAAACAACCGGACTTGGCATCTACGTGGTCAGCACAATAATGTGTTTTCCCATCTGGATGCATTTGCCACTTTGGCAGCATCTAGTCAATATTGAGGGCTCTCAAACCTGAAGGTCTGGCCATCGTGCTCAGCATAGCTGTTGCTGCCCAGCTGGAACCCACACCGATAGCTCTCCACACCCTCAGCTGCTTTGGGCTTTGTGGGCATGGAGTCCTGCTGGTACAGCAACGCTGACTTGATCATCCCAAAGTCCTCCTGAATCTTCACCCCTGAATAGATGGCACCAGAGACGTTTTCTGCCACGTGGGTGTAGCTCTGGAGGTTTTTCACATCGCAGAGGTTGTCGCTGTACTTCAGTGCAGGGGGCTTGTACGCCTGGTAGGACACCTTGGTGGTGGTGGTGATGACAGTCTGCAGCGGCTGGGCTATGGGAGCAGGGCTGGGGCTGTACCTGCAGGGATAGTCCCCGCTGTAGAAAGCGTGGTTAGCACTGGTTTGCATCTGTCCGTGGTCACCTTGGTCTCTGCTGCCAGTTTTCCCCCAGGCTGGTTTCAGTCCATAATGCCTACCAGGGTTATCAAAGCTCTTGTCATGGGTGGTCACGGTGTTGTAGTGAGACCCATTCAGACTGAGCGGGTCTGCATCAATGGCAGGACTGGTCAGATCTTTGTAAAATGTTGGGTAAGGGCTGGAGCTTATAAAGGTAGGAACTCCAAACTCATAGCTGCATGGCCTGGGCATGTAGATCCTTGAGTTTGGGCACTTAGGGTACGGAGACAGCTGTTCCTCTTGGAAGCTGGCTGAGTCATAAGGGGCTTTGTAGAGGTCTGTGTTGTGCAGTGAAGGGTAAGACTGGGCTGGAATTGAAAAACTGGTGTCTGTAATGATACCAACCCTTTCTGGGCCTTCCATGGAGGGAAAAGTTTGTAGGTTATGGGTGTAACCACTGCTGTCATGGTACCTTCCTGCCTGACAAGGAGAAGTAGATATTTGAGATTCAGGAATCAATACTGCCCACACGCGTTTAAGTCTCAATACATGTGCCATTGCTTGTCTCAGCCCCTAATTAACAGAGGTAGCATGGGGTGAGGATTTTTTTTGCCCCAAGATCCCAAGTAGATGCTTATGACACTTTTTTAATTGACAAAAAAAATCTTCCTCGGTCTCCAGTAAATGCTTATGACACCTTTCTAATTGACAAGAAAATGAAAAATATTCCTTTGTATCACCTTTTTAATTGACCAATGACTCTGACTCACCTCTGAGTTGAGAGGTCTCTTTTTCTGGGCATGGTGATAAGAGGACATTTGCTTCTTTATTGCACTTCGTCTTGCCTCTGCCTCCAATTTACTCTCTGGCCTGGGGTGGTCATGGACGCCTTTAGCCTAAATTAACAAAGAATTAGGTGTGACGTGGAAGGGGATAAGACTAGAGAAAGTGCAGTAAAGTAGTATGAGACGTAGCCACAGCACGGTCTGTGGTTTGGCACAAGAGAAGAGGGAGGTGAAACTAAAAAAGTAGGGATTCAATGTTAAAATAAATATAATATATAGAATAAATAAATAAATAGAATAAATCATGATACAAGGAAAAAGTGAGAAGTCGGGGCAACTTCAGAGCTGTTGGAGAAGGAAAAGGAGTACCTATTTTGTGACATTCACGAGTAGTTAATTAGAACCAAGGGGGAAAATACATATATTTAGCTTGGTTGATTTTTATGCAGTCCCCTATTTCACTTCTGCTTTATAAATAATTATATACAGAGAGAGTATAAACAGGCTTTAAAGAGGTTTCATGCCACAAGATGACAAATGCACTTTCTTGAATGAGACTGAAAACCATATCCTGGCAAACCATCCAAGGATTGAAACATCTATGGATATGTAGATCTATGTAATAAGAGCTATACGGGTATCTGATGAAGTAATATATTCTAATGTCCTAACCCATTACATTTGTCTGAAAGCACCTACATATAGTCCCTAATACAAAGTAGGAAGCTTAAAACTGCTTTTAAAACTCTGTCCTTTCTTGAACAAAAATTAAATTCTAAGCAAGGATTTAACAAATCTTTGGATGCTAAAAGTCTTCCGGTTTTGCATGTCTGTAACAGAACATCTGAATAAGAATAATACAGGTGGGAATTGGGAAATGTGGTCAGTTTTATTCCTTTTACTGACTGGAGAACAAGATTCCCTGCCATGTGGATCAGAGAAAAAGAAATGCATCCAGCGGAGAATGTAATCCCATAGAACAGAAACTTTTTGTTAATTTTTTGTTCTTATGTTGCTAAACAAAAAAAACCCACACACAAAAAAACAAACAAAAACAAACAAACAAAAAAAACCAACATGAAATTTCAAATTTTAGCTTTCTATTTTTTTTCCCTGGCAAGATTTTAAATCCTACAAAATTCAAATGCTAGTTTCACATATAGTAGAATTTTCATGTTTCAACTTATGCAATTTAATTAAGATTTTTTGTTCTATTTATTTTAATAGGAAATAAATATTAGGCCCTTGGAGAGATTTAGTTCTCAGATGTGTCAGGGTGCAAGACAATCTTTTTGTTCATATTTGAGTTCTATAAGCAAGAGAATTTTAGACATCAATAGTAATGGTATAATTAAAATTGAGTATTGCCTACTCTGACATGTTGTTTCTATTAAGACAGCTAAGTGTTATTGTTTTACTTGGTTTTGCCATGTTTGTATTGAAGAGAAATTCAGCCATGGACCAGAACTCCACCATGCTCAGTGTTACATAAAAGAAATAAAGTGAGGTCGTGGAAAGAAATCCCTCTATCTTCAGATATTATTTTATATACAGATATAATTTATATCTATATGCACAAATAAATATGCCTGCTTTTTACCTGGAAAAATATTGCTTTACCATCCAGCCTCCAGAAGTTGGTGACTGGATAGCCGCTGTGTCCTCGGCAAGGAATCAACTCGAGGGCCGAGTTGCAGTTTGGGCAGGCTTTCTCTGTGAACAGAGATAAAGAAACCACTGAAGAGATTGGTTAGAGGCGAGGATGTTTCCTGAGAGTAAACAGAGGTCAAGAGTAGTATGATCATACTTCACTGAAATTCAAATTAAAGTATACTGTTAGAGGAAATACAACACAGATTACTAAGCATAACTGAATGGTATGAACTAGAGCTGCATGCTCAGTGTAATCGACGTCGAAGATTTTAGATCCATCCCCTCTTAAGTATTTATGAACAGACATTGATGACATTTGCAAACAAATCACAGTCTTTGCAATTATGCCTGCAAGCGAGAGTGACACCAGCCCAGCAACCAAACCCAGGTGAAAAGAAAAGGGGATTCCCTTGGGGCATCCCAGCTCTCTTTGGTTGCCCCTCACTTTGTTGCTTCTGCCGAGCCTTGTCGCAGATGGCGGGGCGGAGCTGCAGCCTGGCCCCGCCGGGCAGAGCGCAGCTCCCGGCACACACCACCACTCCCAGGCAGGACTTCTTGAGGATCTGGCAGTTGTGGTTGTTGGTGTTGCGCATGGCCCAGCCGCTGAGGTGCCTCTGGGCGTTCTTCTCCTCGCTGGAGTAGATGAGCCGCACGTAGCCATCGGGCCACTCCTGGAAGGTGTCGAAGTGCCTGGGCTCCTGCGGCATGGTAGGAGGGCAAGGCAGCAAGGAGAAGAGGAGGAGAACATTATCAGTATATTACCTGATGCTTTTGCCGTGTTGCAAAACACCTAACAGGGAGGAAAAGATTTTTCCCTGACCATCCAAGCAGCAGAGAATGTTGCAAGAATAACTTCTGCAGAAATGATCGATAGAAGGGGAAAGGCAGTCTGAGCTTCCACGTCTCAAAAGATTTTTGCATCACAACCCTTAATAACGTGGTCTGTTGTGACAGAGGCCTCTTTACAGTGGGGTTACCCAGCTGTGAGACATCATCCTTGTTACCCAAACTTCCTAACTGGTTTGCCACCAGTGTGTCCAGACAGCAACCAAACCATCTTGATCATAAGTGCTATTAAGTTCTCCTTGTGTGAACATGCACCTGCAGGCAGGAAACTAGAAGTTTTAGCTATGGAATGGCTTATTAATTGTATCTAAGTTCAAAAAGGCCTTTGCCAAGAAATAGAAACTTAAAAAATTGCCATTGCAAATATACTTCCACTATACACATAGTGGCTTGGAGAAAGAATATTTCAGTTTGGGATTTCACTGGCTTTCTAGAACTCCTTACTAAAATATAATTACCAGATCAATGAAAGAACAACTAAGATTTTAAACTGTAAATATTTATAGTGCAAGTATAGGCTTCCTGCAATGCTCATGCGACATATGTATCTACCACATGTGACCAACCTCAGTGAATAAAATTACTACTAGCATTTGCAGCATCAAGGTATTCTGTAGTAGCATGGGCTTTGTAAAATTAAGTAAACTCTAAGATGAAAAAGGTTGCAAATTAAAAAACATTTGAAGTTCACAACTAGACAAAAGTGGAATGCTCATTAACATTAAAGTGTCACATCAACAAACTAAGGAAATACTTATATAGCTTGGATTATAGTAGTAGAAAATAGCCAATACAAGCTTCTATTCAACATTCCTTAAACAAGGTAGGGGGAGAAGGAAACTGGCCAAAACTGAGCCACAACTTGTTTTAGGACTTCATACACAGCTATCCAAAGCTGTGTATCAAATTTATAGTTTCATTACAAGTCATTTCCTAAGGACCAAAAAACCAAAAATTAAAAAAGACCTCAAACAAACAAAAATGCAAACAAACAAAGAAACAAACATACCAAAAAAAAAAAAAAAAGTGTAAAGGTGCAGGTGAAACAAAGCAGACATAAAACGAAGCTTTGCTCCTCTGTTCCCCTAATCGTCCAGCTCCACGTTAGAGATAGATAAAGATTTTTTTTTCCCCCCAACACCCTCCCGTTACCTGCGGCAATTTAGGGTCGTTGATGTCCCAGGTGAGCTTCATGGCTGGGAGCAGCAACAAGCGGCGACTCCCGCTTCTTTTAAGCCGTCGGGGCGTCACCGAGTGGGGAGGGAATTCTCAGCGGCCCCACAGGCGGAGCAGCATCAGAACAGTGCCCAGTACCGCACCCGGGCGGGCAGGGGATGCGCTCCCCCTCCGCCCCACAGGTGGGTTTAGTCACCCTTACCTGGAGGTGTGCGATGGGGGATGGCACGGGGGGTTTTACATTAATCCATCCCCCAGCACCGGGGGCAGTGACCTCGGCTAATTTGAGCAGGGTCTGGAAGTCTAACTCTCTCTAACCCTCTGCCATTCGCTCTCACGGGTGTCGGGCTGATGGGGGACCCGTCTCCACGCGGTTGGGGCGCCTCCGATATTAGATTTCCAGGTGGGAAGCGAAGGAGCTGGATAACCTGCTGTTTGGATGTAGATGTGAACGAATTCGACATTATTTGGCAGGTTTCGCCTTGGCACTGTGCTCTGTAGCACCTGGTTTCAAATACAAAGATAGTGTCGGTGCCATCAGCACGTTTTAACCAATTAGAAAGCTACAAGTTTTTTGTCCCCTTTTTCTCTTTGGAAGAAATAGCCGATGGGATGTGCTGTTATTTTTTTTTTTTTTTTAATTATCATTATTTTTTTTTTGTATGGTTGCTTTGATTTGAGGTTTTTTTGGGCTTTTTTTGGAGGGAGAGAGGTTGATTTTCAGTCTGAGAAACAGAAAGAAAAAACTTAGCATAACAGCACAGATAACACGCAGCTGAACGCCAAGCGCTGCTATCGCCCTTCAAACGATCCCACCTGCTCGGAATGATTTTCTAATTCGCTTCCATGCCCCCTGGCCCCAACATTTACTGAAATTTACCCGTCCGCAATAAACCTCAGACGGCGGCTGTGGCACCTCTAGGCAAAAAGCAGCCCTTCTAAGGCTCCGGGTTCTTCTTTTATCACCTCTCGGCTCGGGTGGGGGGGATCTGTCAGTGCTCCAAAGTCGGTCCCGGGGGTCGCACAGCTGCGGCTTTTTAGTGCGGGTGCGAAAAGGGCTTTCCCCATCCCCGCCCAGTGCTGGGATATAGCGAGAGCAGAGCCCTGGGTGCCTTGGGGAACGTGGGTGCATCCAGCGGTGTGGGGAGAGTGTGAAGCAGCCCCCGCATCTTTCCCTTTGTGCCATGTCCCAGGTAAGTGCCTCATCCCGGCCAGGAGAACCAGGAGCGGGCACGGAGGGATGGACACATCGTGGTGCCTTCCCGGGATACCCGCTGAGCTCCACTACGGCTCCAGAAACATTCGGTTTGGAAGCATGGGGTGGTTTTGCGTCTCAGGGAACCGGAAAGGGTTTTGGGAGAGATGGAGTGAGTAGGTGGTCTTCAGCTTCTGGGCAGAAAAAGCGTTTGGAGTTTTATGGGGAGGGTTTTTTTTTGTTGGTTGTTTGTGAGGTTTCCTTCCTCACCCCCCCCTGTATTTTTATCTTTCTTTTCTTTCTAAAGGAAAAAAAAAGTGAAGAACAGACTAAAGATGTGCATGGCAGTATGGCAGACAGAGCAGAAGACTATGTAAGGATCTTTTAAATGTGTCCTTGGATTTAATTTACAAATAGTTATGTATGTATACTTAAAGATGTATTTCCTAAATGGCATGACCTAGAATTTTTAATCATTTAATGTGGGAAGTGCAGCAGACCTCTTAATACTTTTCCTAGTAAGTGGGGAGAAACGATTTTAAGAGTTCTGGGATATGTAAGAATGGCAAACTGGGTGTACTAAAGGAGTTTCTTATTCAGTATCTTTCAGGATTATTCAGTTTCAAGGGTTCTGTCTCTTTTGGAGATTAAGACTGATGTTTCACCTTCAGATGTAACAGGAAACAAATTAAGTTAAATAAACAAAAAACCAGCTGCTTTTAAAATAGCATCACAAGTATTTTCTCATAATTAGTGCTGTAACAATTTGCATACCCATTTTTCTTACTCACTAGTTGCTTCCTTCCTCTCCCTCTGCAGCTCGAATCATTGCTCACTGATGCCTTTATGGGGAAAGGATTTGAGAAAATAAGTGAACTGCTTCAAGAGAGAGAAGTAGAGCCTTCCCAGAAATACAGCAAATCTCTCTTCAACCAGCTAGACAAAGCACTGAGAAAGGCAAGGACCATAAATAATCTCAACCATCCTAATACCTGGCTCTGAGGGGATCAGACTAATGATGCACAGCACTCTATTTCTGTAGGAGTTGGACAAGAATGAATTCCAGAATGTTTCATTGCTGCTGAAATGTATTCAGCTGTACTCCAAAAGTGATTTTCTGGAGGGGAAGAGTTTGTTTATTGAGCAAGGACTGGTAGCAAAGATAAGTATGACACACTATACAAGTTAATATTGGGTTTTAAGGTTGCTTGCATAGGAAAAAGAACTCCAAGGAAGTGAAAACTAAAGAATGGCTTGGTGGCCACTTGGAAATAGGCATTTAAAAAATATATTCCATGAGCTGAAGGTGGGGCCTGAAATACTTAATATCTTTTATTGCTTTTGGTGTAGGAGCCAACATTGTTTTCACTTATTATCTGACTTAATGGGTCATGGGTTTGGGGTTTGTTTTAAGCTGACAGTGGATGGAGAGGAGGAGTTTTGATGAGTCCTACTTGTGAGATTAGATAGAATTTCTAAATGCATTTTAAATGCTCCAGCAAAACACAGTTTTAGTAATAGAACTGAAAAGCAGTTTGTGCTTTTATAATTTAAAAACCTGGTATACTCTTCACAAAGGTCCCTTTTTAGATATATGGCAAGCCAGGTGCATTTAATCTGCAATTGCATTTTACCTTCTGGCACAATAATGATTTCAGCTGGTAGTACTTGTAGCAGCAGAAAATGCACTTGTGATGAAGATGAGTAATGGCTGGATCTAGCATAGCTAGCAGGGAACAGTTAACACAGCCTTCCAGAGTACTACCAAGGAGTCCTTAGTCCAAAATGTTGTTAGCCTGCCTTGTAATTATGATTTTTGGGGATAGAGTTGCTCAAAATTTCCACATGGAGATACGGGAATAAAAGTCTTGCCAATCTGAACTCTGTATGTCCCGTGAAGCACAGATTTCTATTTTGCCACATGTGTGTGATGTTATGCAATATATTTGAAGGCACAGAGTATTAAAATATTTACCTTGAAAACAATTTCAAAACATTGTTTTGTTGTGAATTGACGTTCTCTAGGAATATCTATAGGAGTTACTATGCCAGTAGCAGTATGCATTGCACCCAAGCACCAAGAGTGGGTGCTGAGGAGGGAAGGAGGGAATGGCACTTCTCATGTCCTCCTAGCAATTAATGCTACGCACCTTTTGACCGAGTGCATGACTCTGAAATCTAAAGAGTATATAAAAAACCTCACTGTAAGGATTTCTGCAGACAAATCTAGTTTAAGGATTGTTAACTCTTCCTTCCAGTTTTTAACTTGTTCTTTTAACTTTTACCTAGTGTCTTGGTTTGAAAGAGCAAGAGCATTTGTGATCCTCATTGATCCAAATGAGAATAAATTTTTGATGCTACTTCTTGAGGACTTCTTTGACTGTGCATTGGTATGTATGTGCACTAGGGGAGCAGAAGGGTTGCCTTTATTGGATAGGAAAGCCATCATTAACAATCAATTTCCTGTTAAAAAATGAGTAGTTGAGTGGACCTGGTACCCTAGGGCTGAGCTTGGGATACAGCCCAGGTGGTGGAGGTGTCCAGCTGGTACCATGCTGAGATTTGACACATCTGGGAGAGGCTGCTCAAGGGCTGCAGCATTGTCTGATTTTCTAATGTGAAGCCAAGTGTTTGTTTTTGCAGAAAACTTTCCAAGCAGTTAGATGCACTTTTGAAATAAAAGCTTTTGTGCCGAAGCACTCTTTAAAAACCACAAGTTATTCACACTGAGGGGCAGCTTATGCACAAATGTGTTTGCCAGGGTGGTCCTATGGTTTGTTCCTACTATGTTTGAAACAGATGATTTTATTGTAAGGGATCATCTGACCTGCTGACAATTCTCCTTTAAGTTTCAGTTTTAAGTATCCATAACTTTAAAGGCATTGAATGCCTAGTGATGCAGCATTTGCAATAGGAAGAATGCTTCTTAGGTGCCCCCCACCCCCAAGCTGTTCCTCCTATTCCTGTTGTCTGTAGCTTACTGGAACTGTCACTTTGTGCATCAGAACTTATATCAATACTTTATTACTGCTTTTAAGAGTTTTGTAAAAGATATTTAAGCAAACTCCAACTGCCTTCTTTCTCAGCTAACCATGCTGATTTTATATGACATACCAAATATTTTTTAGTTTTCAAAATTGGCTTTGATTGTCTTCCTGGTAGATTTCTTTCACATCCTTTCACTGTGAAGTGTTTTGTTTAGGGGGCAGAGGGTTGTTTGGGTATTTTTTTTTTTTTTGGTTTGTTTGTTTTCAGGTTTAATTTTTAGTTTTCCCTAAGGGACTGTAACACCCTTCAGATACAGTGTGACATCTAGCACTGTAGTGTGCAAACATAAAGTGTGCTTTTACATAAAGCCCATATGTGTAATAAAAGTAAGGGAAGGATGTCACTATGTGGGTTTTCTGTGGAATCTGTGGGCCCTGCACCCTTGAGTGCTGCTGAAACCCCTGGGAGAAGTGGGTGCTTTGCTATCTTCACCCTTCCTGCATAATGCCAACCTGTATGATTGGGGTCACCATATGTGGCATACCTGCATCAGGTGGCACTGCTTTTCCTGATGTGGGTACAGCAGTGTTTTATTTAGCCCCTGAGAGTTGTGGTCGGGGAGGCATGAACACCTCTGCACTTTGAGTACTGCTGCTCTTGGGTTGAGGGTGTGTTAATGAAGACTGCCTTTACTGTTTCCATCAGGTGATTTGCAAATGCAGTAATGAAGGTGAGTAGTTTTTTCCTTCCATTCCTTGATATCTTAGTCTGGGGAGCACATTTCTTAATTTTGCTTGAACTCTCTCTTCCTTCTCTCTTCTTACCTCTCTGCACTGTTTAGTTTTTGTTTGTTTGTTTTTAAATCCTTCTGCTGATTTCTCTTCAGTCTATTAATATTTACATCAGAGCACAAAGCCTTTTTTCATTTCTCTCTCTTCCCTTGTTTTGCATAAGCTGGAAAAAAATAATCTGTGGTATTTTGCTTAAATGCATCAAATATATCACTTGATCAGAGCAAGTGATGCTTCTGAAAGGGGTTCAAGCTCAATGGTCTGTTTGTATTGGCTTCAGACCTTCTTCCCTTGCCAAAGGAACCACCTCTGCAGAACAACATGGGAACTCCTTCAGCCTTCTGAACCAGACAGAGGGATGTCTGTCTCTCCCTTATTTTTTTCAGCAGCAGAATTTTGTCTGTGGCTGCAGCTGGCATTCCATTTGGGCAGGGGAGCAGCGGCTTTTTGGTGTACCCAGACATCCAGTCTCACAAGTCATGTGAAAATAAAGCATTACACTGTGGGCCACTGTATATAAGGTGTGATCATTTGTCCTTGTAGCTTATTCTAGTGGGAGCAGAGCGCACACGAGCATCTTCTGGTTAGTACTTCAGTGATTTGCTCTGTTGACTTTGACAAGAGCTGCTGTATATTCTAATTTTCTCTTGTGGTTTGGCCTCTTTAAATAGTTACCCAGGTCAGTAGATACATTATCTGCAACTTTATTTTACTTTAACTTAGAAGTTACCAGTTCCCTTTTCTGTCAAGGATTAGACAGTTGGAAACTTTGTTTAAAAGTGGGATATTTTTACTCCTTCAAAACAACAAATTGCAGTTGCTTCACCTGTCTTTTATATGGAGACCAATCCATTTCCAGCTGTAACCTTTCAAAACACTTTTTTTCTAGGGAAAAAAGAGCTGGTGAACTTATTTTTACCTGAACTGGGGCATCTAGTGACGGAAGCAAATATTTGCTGCTCTCTGCGTCTGGAGGTAAGATTCCTACTAGGACGAGCAAATTTAAATACTTTTGCACACCAATGTGTGGAATTGCTAATAAATGTGAAAAAGTGTTACTGAATTATTTCCCTTCATTTTCTGCCCTTTCTTTTGTGGGGGGGGAAAGGCTTTGAGGACCCTCAACTCTATACTCAACAGTGTCCCACGGGAGGAGAGAAAGAAATTCCCTCTCTCTGAGGAGATGTGCTCGCTCACGTAAGTGCTTTTCCCTCTAACTCCTATCGCTAAATGCCATCTTCCCTTCATTAGTTAGTTATTTTTTTAGTAATTCCTGAATTAGTTATTTCCACTTTAACTTGTGGCATTATATTTTTTTCAGGAAAGACATTGCAAAAACTATACTGGAGGTTGGGGGTAAGAAGCATTTAGTGGCTATTCTTACTAATTTCTCCAGCTTTACTGTACCTACTTATTATAGTTGAATTATAATTTAAGTTATTTCTTTGTCAGGACTTGATTTTTAAGGAGGAAAATCAGATGGTACTTTGAGAAGATATTAAGAAAGGATAGTTGGATGCAGTAATGCATTAGTTATTTCTGGTTGGTGTTAGTGGTGTGTTAATTAGTACTGATAAGCTAAATCTGTGTATGTAGAAAAGTACTTAGATCAAGTTTGCATATTTACAAAATACGTTGGCTGTTTAAAAAAATAAATTTGAACTACTTTGACACAATGTGGACAACCATCAGTTAATGAGGTTTATAACCTCTTGAATGAAATCTCTTTTGTTTTTTCCCTAATAATAACAACACTTTCCAGAGTATCACCACGATACATGTCATGTAACTTAATCCTAATGAGTAAGTGATAAGTCTTTGCTCTCATTCCCTTCCTGAACCCCAAGAACATCTCCCAGTGTGCTCCTGTGTGTTGTGGTTTGCAGCCCTCCATAACCTGACCCCACTGAGTCAGGGAGAGCTGAGGGTGCTGGAGCTGTCACCCTCCACTGCTCTCCTAGGTGGGACTGAAGCCAGGTGATGGTTATGACTATGTAGCAGTTAAGAGCAAGATTAGCAGTGCTATAACCCTCTCTCATGCTGGAGGGGTGATGTTTACCCTGTGCTTATGTTTACTGTGTAGATTATGACCTCCAGGTTGCCCTTTCCGAAGCACTTTGTAGGGTAATGATAAAAAAATGGAGGGATGACCTTGTTCACCACTGGTTTGAAGATAACTATCTTGCTGAAGCTTTCAAAGAGATCAAGGACAGAGAATTTGAGACGGTGAGGGTCCTTATTTTGAAAACAACATACTTGATGAGGCTGTATAGGGGCTAGTTGTGGTTGAGTTCAGTCAGGGTGTCCTTGTAAGAAGTTTCTACAAAGTTGAGTTGATAAATACACAATGTTATTTAATTATTTGTGAGCAGTGTGTTTTATTTTTGTTACTATGGCAAGTATTAAATGACACATTTTTTAAAATAGCTCTTCTAAGTTATTTTACTTAGAAAAAGTAAAAATTATAATAAACAGCAAAGCATAAGTAAGTTAATATGAGACATTTATGTTTGGAGGCTTACTGGTAGTAAGTTGGGTCCAACCATTTGTAGCAACCTGAATGTTTCTTCCTCAGGGAATCACACTGACTACTTAAAAGCTTCTAACTTGAATAGAGGTTACATAGCCCACTAGAATCAGTGTTTGCAAAGGAAATGTATCCTGACTTTTTTTTTTAATAACATGTCATTTGTCTTGAAGGACTGTAGAAAATTTCTCAACCTGTTAAATGAAAGGCTTGGGAATGAAAGAAGGTAAGCTGGGAACCAACAGAATAAATTACAGCAGAGGGTGATAAATATGATTGTAAACTGGGTTGGGTGATACTAAAAAAAAGTAATTGCATGGCATGTGAAGAATTAAGTTGCTCTCAAGAAGGAGTTTTTACTCATTTATGCTGGTTCTTTTGAAAGTAAAATCAATTAAGATAATGCATCACTATTAAAATACTGTGGTCTCTTAAGCTTCTCCAATTTTAATTTACTTTTAGAAATCTTATTTTTTTTTTTAACAAAAGACTAGTAACCAATCTTATGAAAAATAAAATCATGAAGTCACACTCTGATGTTGAATGGATCATGTGTAATCTGCTTTTCTTCCAGAGTGTATTCATTTCCATGCATATCTGCCTTTGCTGACATGCAGGAGGTAATAACCCCTAAAGCTCTGGCACCTTCTCTACAGTGTTACTGCTGCTCAAATGTTTTCTGTAATAAATGCTTTCTCTTTAGTATTTTTTTTCCCTCCTCCTCTTTTTCCACTGAAGAGCTCGGTTTCCTAAAGTAACCTTCTATTCTGTTTGGCAAGTTTTCTTGTTTGTCACTTAGCTCCCAGCTCACTGCTGCTGACTTTGCTTTTGTATCAGCCAAATGATAGAGGCAGTGCTTCTCTTTGTGGTGATGACAGAAGAGAGAACTCTGAGAAGAAACAGGAGGATAGGACAAGGCTGTTTCCTCCAGCAGGGCTGTTCCCAGACTGCCAGAAAACAAGATCAGCCTGATGCCTGTGTAGGAGAGGTCACAGTTGCAGATCCTGGCAGATTGCTTTACTGCTCCTTAGTAAATTTACTGTGGCGTTGTTCCTGACAGTCATACCGACTCAACACCATGTAAATGAAAGCCAGTTTTGTTGGTTTTGCTTATTCCAAGTGCTCAGAAACAGAGGGAACTTCCACAGCCTGTTCCTTGGTAAAGACATGAGAGTGTTTGTGTGTTGCATTTACCTTGGTTGATGCAACCAACTGGGTTGGAAGAGACCTCTGAGATCATAAAGTCCAACCCTTGATCCAACACCACTGTAATTACCAGATCATGGCACTGAGTGCCACATCCACTCTCATCTTAACCTCCAGGGATGGTTAATCCACCACCTCCCTGGACAGGCCATTCCAATGCCTGATCACCCTCTCTGCGAAGGATTTTTCTTCTTAATATCCAACCTAAACCTCCCCTGGCACAACTTAAGCCTGTGCCCTCTTGTCCTGTTGCTGGTTGCCTGGGAGAAGGGACCAACCCCACCTAGCTACAGTCTTTTTTTCAGGGAGTTGTAGAGTGATGAGGTCACCCCTGAACCTCTTCTTCTCCAGACTAAGCACCCCCAGCTCCCTCAGCCTCTCCTCATAGGACTTGTGCTCAAATCCCTTCACCAACCTCGTTGCCCTTCTCTGGACCTGCTCCAGCACCTCAACATCCTTCATAAACTCAGGGGCCCTAAAATGTGCACATGTGTACACAGAGATGTGGGGCAACACTTTGAAAATTTGCCTTGTTGGAGAAAACTGAGACTGACACAGCAGTTGTGGGGCTTTTCTGGGAACAACAGTACTGCTCTTCTTCCCCAGGTGAAGAAGCCATCGGATGAAAAACTGGAGGAGTTCTGGATTGACTTCAACATGGGCAGCCAGAGTGTGACTTTCTATGTGGACAGTAATGAGGTAACAGCAAGACCCAGGTGGCCTCGGGCTTAGCCTAAAGCAGTGGGCAATAAATGTGTAATTTAGCCCCTGGAGTCACTTAGCCCTTCTGACTTGTGGCCTTGGTTTTCAAAGGGTGCCCTTTGGGACTCCGTGAGGCTGTCTAAAGAATCTGTCAGCAGCTACAGCCTTCAGGGTAAGATTTTCCACCTGACATTGTCCTTTGTGGGTCCACAAGGCATGTGGAGTCAGCCTAAAACCTCACCCATCACCCAAGAGTGTTCCTGTGTGTTCTCCTTCCTCCCTGCCTTGCCCTTTGTTAGTCATCATGGACCAGCTCTGCTTCTTGGGCTGTGTGTGGGCACGGTGAGCACAATAACTTACCCTCCCCTACCCAAGCACGACAGGCTGAGATGATTATAGGTGCCCTAATAGATGTCCTAAGGAACAGCATAATCCTCAAGATCCAATGGGAAAGAAAGGAGTGAACAGAGTAACTGGAAATGCATGGGCAAGATGCCAAAGATGCTGTTTCAAAAACTCCAAACCCGTACACAGATGTTTTGGGGTTGACAGAGGAATGTCTTGATCTAAACCAGATTTTAATAGCCTTTTTTTTAATCTTTTTAATGCAGAAGATGGTAAACAAAAGATTGTTAAAATTTTTATGAAGATACCTGCTGCTCTTACCAAAACAGAAGCAACAAAAATCAAACTGTTTTTCAGTGCTGAGTTTGAAATCTTAACTGTACTTAAAAAAGTCCTGGGAGATGAAAAGCTTATGGTAAGCTCTCAGTATGAGGGTTGTTTTTTTTCTCAAGTATATTTTACACTGGGCAAAAACATTTGGGTTTGATGTTTCTGTGGTTTTTATTTTCTCCATACCTCTTTACTGTATGTGTCTTCCCACTGTGGATTTATGACACTCTATATAGATGTTCTTAGCTTTGGCATGGAAGAAAGATCAGACATTTCAGGAGAGAAATTTCAGGGGACTCAGATTTATGGTTTGGAAACTGGAAAGTTAAACTGTTTTGGTTTTTGTTTGGTTTGTTTGTGTTTTTTGTTTGGTTTTTTTTAAAATGGATTTTGTGTTATCACTTTTGCTGAGTTTCTGAAGTGGGAAATAAAACCTGTGGCATTTAATTGCATAACCTGAAGTATAAATATGCTGCCATATGTAGCTCCAAGTGTTATATTGCATAGGATGAGCAAATTGTTATGCAAGAACCTGGAGAAGAGAATAGGTGTGCTGCAAAATGCACATCTTAGGTTGACTTTGTAGCTAGCACTTCTAAATGAAGAGTAGAGTACTTCTAAAACCTCAAGGATTTCTATAAGCTAATGTAAAATATGGGGGTGTATGTGACTCTTTTTCTTCCCCCCCCCGCCCTCCCCCCCCCAAAGGTTAACATAGTTATTTTTCACTTGTAATTCATCCACAGCCCATGGAGATGTCAGAAAACCTTTCATGACAGTAAATAACCATAATATAGTTATGGTTGTAATTTTCCCTTGCAGGAGCCAAGACTTTTTTGAATGATCAACTCAATTAGCAGCCAATGATTTGTTGCTGGCAATTAGCAACTGTTAGCTTTGTTATTAAGTAGCTGACTTTACTAGATAAAGACTACATTTTAAAAATCATTTTCACATGACATTAATTCACACCAACAGATAAATGAGACTGAAGAGAAGTCTGTCCATGCTGGGAAGCAAGCCAAGGAGAATGAAGCAGGTGATTCTTTTATTTTTTTAAAAATAATTGTGTTATTTCATTTAATTTAAATATCTCATGTTTCAAATTGTTTTTTGCTTACAGTTAACCTCATTTTAAAAAGAGAAAAACAAACAAAAAAAAGTAATGCCCCAGCCAAATCTACTACTGTTCCTCTCTCATGAGCTTGGTAACTGGTGCTGGTGTGAGATGCTGAGTCCCTCCAGCCCAGGGGAGTGAGGATTGCTGCTGGGATTTCCTGGGCAGGGGAACTCTCAGGGATACAGGATCTGTGCCCTGGCAGGCAGCCTGGCAAGGCACATCCCACCTGCTGGCTGACCACTGATGTGCAGAGCGTGTGCAGCAGCGTTTCTCCATCTGGAGGTGCAGTGGAATGCATCCTTCTGTCCACCCCTCCTGCTCTCCCAGTGCCTGGTTTCTGGTCTGGCTGTGCTGTTGGGTGCTGCAGGCAGGAGGGGACAGTGGCATCTGTGTGGTCATGAAAGCACAGGTTCTCTGATGGACTAGTTCTTGCACTTTGGCATATAACAAGCTGTGCTCTCTGGCGGGGCAGCCTCTACCAAAGCTTCCTGCAGGGGAAGGCAGCTTCTGTTTATTCTAGACAAGGTGATGTGATAGAAAATGGTGTGCTCCAGTCCCTTTACCTCACCTGGAGTGGATGATGCCCTGGAGGTGCCTGGTGCTGTCGTGGAAGAGCAGAAATGCTCACTTGCAGTCCCTGTTTGCACGTGAAGATGGGCAGCAGCCCAGCTCCTCTCTGCAGATGACCTGCTGGTGTGTGCTGGGGTGTGAGTAAACACCTTGTGTTGCAGGGCTGCCACTGTGTGTGCCCCTGCTGTGTTCCTGGCAGCAGGAAAGGCTCTCTTAGCTGGACCTGGAATAGCCCTCATTTGCTTGTTCTCATCAGCCTGCAGCCAAAGCCTTGTATTTCTTTGAGTTGGGCACGTTAAGTTTTCCATCATTCAGTGGTGTCATTTCCAGTGCTGCCAGTGAACAAAATGTCTTCTTCCAGGATCATTTGGCTGGGTTTAATTATGCTCCAAATACGATAGAAGTGGAGAGAACTTGGAGACTGACGTACAGATGTGGTGTTTGGGTGTCTGACCCAAAGCATGGTCTAAGCCCAGCACTTGTTCAAGGAGAAAGTAACTCCCTTCCTTCTATCCTGCTCTGAATTTTTCTGTAAATCCCCAGCAAGGCTGTGACCCAAAGTTTAAGGAAAAGTTGTTTTCAGCAGAAAGAAAGAGAGGTGTGTGATCAAAATTGGTCTTGAACAAGAAATGTTTCCTCAGCTCAATTTTGGCATCAAATCATTAGGAAGGTGGCACTTTTTTTTGCTTTGTTTTTTTTTCTGTGGTAGTGATCTTTTATCTTTGAAGACTGGGATTTGTCCTTGCTGCAAAATTGGTCGTGTTTCAGGTTTTAAAGTGATTAGTTTTTGTGTGGATCGTTCCTTGGTGTAACTTGCTTGATACTTCCACATCTCCTAAAGCTGTGAACTCACAGCTCTTCCAACTGCTGCCACCTGCTGTCTGGGAAACAAATCAGGTTTGAAGAGCTCTTAGGATAGGCAGCATTCTTTCTGTGACACTATTAAACCCAAATTTTTACTTTATGGCAATGTGCATTTCAGATTTCTCCATGTAAATACTTGTAATAGCTACTTCCAGCTCTAAATGTCTGCTGCAGCAACTTCTCCATGTAGTTTTTCCCATTTTCCTCCAGTGACAACCTAAAATGAGCTAGAATGGAAGTCCTCCAGGCTCTAGAGGTGCAGGTGAGATAGGAGTTCCTTTAGCAGTGGTCACCATGAAGCCCACAGAGGTACAAGGTGGGCACTGCTACTTGAAGCAATCAAGGAGTACAAAGGGCAGAAGGTTGTTAATCTGTAGTGAAACAATTTTTGCAGGGCCTGGTAGAGATTCAGTGGAGGGCAACAGAATGGTAGAAGATCCCACTGCTCCTGTCAGACACAAAGGGCTGCTCTGTGTCTTCCAGAGCTTAGGAGTCAAGGTAGCAATAAGATGACAAAATTCCATGTATTCATGGAGTATGAGGGGCTTATGTGGGGTAGGCTCAAGTTGCTGTCTATTTAGCACTGCAATTCTGCATTAGGTAATTTGGAGGGTTTTTTTTCCTATTAAACATGACCTTGAGATGTTTGTGCCCAGTGAAGTTGTACTGTTACAACTTATGCATTTGTGTAATAATGGCAAAGGGGAGTAGCGAGTGTGTTCAGTAACCGCAATGACATTCTCACCCTGTTTGCTGTTCTGCAGTGACACCTGAGTCCTCTAATGCACAAGGGAGGAAAGATCCCTTAAGTTCTGGAGCTATGGAGACTTTATCAAACCGCTTAACCTCTGAGCACAGCCAGCAGTTAACAGGCACTGGAGCGGTAAGTGTTTGGTATACAGTGGAACAGACCTTGTGCCCCATTTTCCTCTCCTCCAGTCTGCTATTTTATAGGTGAGGCTAAAACCTTTCAAAGAAAACTGGTCTGTATCCAGTCAGCCTAAACATGCCTGCAGAGCTGCAATCTTGGCAAAGCTGTTTTAAAAAGAAAAGAGAATTTATTTCCTCTTATAAGGGGATGGTGGGATGCCTTTAGTGAGCAACCCATGATATCACTTATAAGCAGCCTAAAATGCTTTTATGTGCACAACGATGAGCCTGTCATCCGGCTCTTGTCACAAAATCTTTTTCTGAAAAAAAAAAAAAATCTGTTTCTAAAAAACATCACTTTTTTATTGGTCATATGTACACTGTGTTGATGGTTTTGTGTCTCTGAGCAGAAAATGGTGAACTCTGCTGCTTCTATGATCACAGTGAGCCAGCAAACTGACCTGGAAGATGTTAACCAAGGATCAGGTCAGGCATGGCTCCCTTCAGTCTGACCCAGTTCAGTGTCACCCAGGTGACATGCTGAAGGCTTTGCTTTTGTGGGCCTTATAACAAAAGTAGATAGTTTCATAGCAACTTGGTGGATAAAGTTATAGTTTCCTTGCCTTCTTCAGCAAAAAAGACCAAAACTCCATCTCCAAGGATGACAACTAAGTCTAGGTGAGTATCTTGCAGACAAAAAGTTGCAAAGTGTGGTGGGTTTTCTTGGTTTTTTGTGTGTGCATATGGGGTATTTTTGGTTTTTTTACCCCTTTCCTTCTCCTGGGGTCTTAAAGCATATAATTTTGAGGTTTATGGCATCACTTACTAAATGAGCAAAAGATTCTGGTTTTCCACTTTACTGGCAAGACTGGTTGCCCAGACTTCCAGCACGTTGGAGATCCTGAACAGTGATGCTTGACTTGGCAGCTCTCTTTGGTGTCACTTTTTCCATGATGGATTTAATCCAAATGCAAGGTGAGCACACAGCTGACTTAGAGCTTAACTTCAGCTGTGTATCTGGAGCTCACCAAATAAGAGGCTATTCATAACAGGGACTCTGTGGAAGACCAAGTGAATTTGAACACACCTTGACATTAGTGGTAGTCTCTTTCTCAGAACTTTGGAGGACAGAATTCGATGTAATTAAGGAGCTGGATTTCTATAGAGCTACTGATTCAACTTTCTTCCCTACACACCTAAACCATTGCTGCTGGTTGGTGCAAGTCTTTTTCCCACTTAGTTACTTCATAGACTTTTTAGTCTTCAAATGAGCAGCTCCCTCACATGTCCTCTTGTCCCCAGTGAGGAGTCGCTGGAAGAAATTGTGGAGGAGGCAACACCAAAGGTACGTTTGCCTTGGGGCCCACCTGAGTGAGTAGATGTTCTGGTGGACTTGCAGAAGAAAGCTGGGCTGGGGTGACCCACTCGTGGCATTGAGTGGTGTCCTGAGCCTGTGGAGTGTCACACCAGATGTGATGTGCTGCTCAGCACCAGGAGTGAGCTGCAGAGGCAACAGCTGCCAACCTCCATCTGGAGTGGCCCAACCAATTAATTCAACCTCACTGGAGGGTATTCAACACACATACCCACCCCACAGTGCTGGTGTCCAGCTGTGTCCAGACCAGCTGTGTGTAGGACAGACTCACGTGTCACAAGCCTTGCATGCTGTCTGCAAGAGCAAATGTTTGCTTCCTGGATGGAACCAAGCCTTGAAAGTCTGACAGACATGTCTTATCAGTTTTGTGTCTGAGCTCTAATGACCCTCCCATGATTGGTCTCCTTCTGTGCTCCTGGCTAGGACTTGCAACCTGGGTAAAGGAACAAGTCAATTGGAATCACATGTAGTTGTGTTTCTTCAGACAACTGAAGTACTTGGAAACTTTTATTGATGTGGCCCTGTATTTAAAATAAAAAACTAGGCACTACATGAGAAAAATTAAAATCCCCAAAGGAGTACTTTTGAGTTAGGTACTTAACCTGTGTAAGTTGTCATGTTTCAGATTTGTTCTTGAGTTTACATTTCGAGGTGCCAGTTTTAGATTTTAATATATATATTTTGCTGCTAGTTCAAATGCTTTGTAACACTTGCCCCTCCACAGTGAATTCAAACCTTTTGAGCTGCTTTCTGTAACCCTACACTCTTGGCCCACTGAATCTCAGCTCTGGGTGTCCATATACTCACTGATAAGAAGGAACTGCAGACAGCAATTTAACCTGGATAATAGTTGCAGTAGGAGGAACGAATTTTCCTGGCTTGCCTTCTCTACTTTTGGGTAACAATGTGACTTTGGGTGTTGTCGTTTTAGCTCCTGGAACTCTCTCCCATTCCAAAGGATGTTACCTGGGAAAAGAGAAACAGGAAAACAAGCTTGGCCAAGAAGAGATCTGAAGGCAGGTATGACACGTGGGCCCTGTGCCCAAGCAGGGACTGGTGTACCAGCTGACTTTAGACCACTTCTAGCACTCATGAGGGAACTGTGTCTCCATGGAGTGGGCTGTCAGAACAGATAGCAAGACAAGCAGAGGGCTGTGGAGGGTCATAACTTAGACTCAGTAGGACCCTTTGGGTCTCCAAAGTGATGAACACCTCAAAGGTTAACATTAGTCTGCTAAAAATGCCCTGCAACTCTGTAATGCTGCATCTCACTGGCTTGTCCATTTTCCCTCGGCCAACCATAATCCCCCCAACTCCCAGTGAATTATGAGCATCAGCCTCTTTCACAAATGCATCAGCTTTCTTGGATAGTCTCCCCAGTACTTTGGTATTCTGTGTCCAGGGGTTTCAGGACGGTCTCTTTCTCAATTTGCCTCCTTCCTTCACATTCAAATCTAGTGGCACAGAGGACAGAAGCGCTTGGGGGTTTGGGGGCCCTGTGGCACTGGAGGTCTGCCACACTGCCCTCTCCTCCTGTGCTCTCTGCCGAGTGTTGTGTCCAAGTTTACACCTCTTGTTGGCCAGGAGAGCAAATCAACTGTGTGTGAGGAGGATCCTTGCTGCTGTTCTGGGGCTCTCTACTTCAGCCTACAGATTCCTAGTGCAAAAAAAAAACAAACCTCCATGCATGCTTGGATGAATTTTTTGATTGTACATAAGACCAGGAAAAATTCATGCAGAACTTCATCAGGGCTACAAGTTGTCTGTTTTCAGACCAAGTGATTTGGTGCCACTAATACAGGTTTTAAAACAGGACTAGAACTGTCGAAGTCGGAGGTGAAGAACTCAGTTTGGTCGTTCTGCCCCCTCTAGTGTTCTGTCTGGCAACGAGGGCTTCCTTCCCTCGAGAGGTTTTAACGAGGACCTGTTTAGTTTTTTCCCTCTTCTTTTTCTAATAAAAAGTGTGCACTGTTTGTTGAACAATAGTTTTAGGATTTTTTAAAAAAAGTAGTTATGGTTTGGAGAAAGCAATAAAGGTACAGTTCAGTCGAAATGTTGAAAGGCATGAAACCAAAACCTTGATGTGCACAGGGAAGAGGTTAGAGAACAAGTATTAAATATTGGAGTTTTCAAAAGGGAATTAAATGGGTATTTTAATTATTAAATGCTTTTGATATTCTAATTGCATTCATTGTTTCTTCCTACCGTGTAGTATTGTTGGTGATGTGGGAAGAAAATGTCCACTATGTAAACGGGGATAGGCTCACTTGTCTCTTGAATATTTCTCTAAAAAGAAAAAAGTTACAATTGAAAGAGTGAGAATCAAGACAGGCAATAATAGAGGTCAAGTAGGAAAGGAACAACTAGTGTTTTAGAAGCTGAGAAAAGTATTTTTAGGTATATAGGGTATCTGAGCCTGTAACAGAGCTCACAGAAGAGGGGGACAGATGCAAACCACATTATCACCCTCATATACTTAGTTAAGCTTTTGTGGGGTTATTCTTCACAATTTTGTCACTGCCACATATATGTTGTCTTGCAGGAAGGAAGTCTTTGACTTTGAAAACTCAGACTCTTCAAGTCATGAAAAGGTAAAGTTGAGACAGGAGTTAAGAGGACAACACCTAACACAGCAGTAACTTGAAGCAGGGAATGTGATTTGCTGCAGAAATGCAAGGATGGGCCTGCTGTTTTTATAGCAAAACAGACAACTTTTGTCTGAGACCTTTTTTGGTTTTTCTCTGCATGGTGGAAATAGAATTTTTACTTTATTTTTTTGAGTAGGGGGAATGGTCATCACTCAGACCCATTTTGTGGTGGGTAATGTATGATTTCACCAACAGAAACTTGAGCTGTTGCTTGAGTGAGGCCATGGGATATTTCTGTGATTGAAGGCCAATCTCTGTTTGTGTTTTGCTGAATATCAAAAGCAGAGCATCCACTTTGTTCTCCTAGGCTAGACAGAAGAGACTGAAATCCATTTCAAAACATGCTTTGCAAGTTGGGAAATTCCTGATTGAAAGCCAGTCTTGACAAAACTTTTGTTGGAAATTCTGCTTGACTTGTATTTTGCAGAACCTAAAAAAGTAAAATAAAAAAATAAAAAGAGACAGAGAAAAATTAGTTGCTTTCCTTCCTCTGGAACCCATGTGGGTTTTCCCAGGAAGTTGTAAATGTGCTCCTGATAATTCCCAGCCTTTGGCTTTCAGCCTTTTCCCTGGTGTGGGGGGGCTGTCACTGCCACCTGCTAATTCTGCGGCCGTGGGTGATGAATGGGATGTCCCGATTTCCTCTTATAAACCAGACTTCGCCCAATCTGCCACTGGGTGTCAGCAAAAATCCCCGTTCCGCGGCACCCTGCCCCGAGTCCCAGGGCTGTCCAGGGACTGAGTGCCGTGCTTAGAGTGCTACTGGCAGTGGTGTCACTGATTAAAATGGTGTTTCTTATGACGTTAGTGCTTAAAATAAGCATTATTCATAGAGCAAGGAAAGGAGGAGGTAACTGTGTAAGATGACAAATGATTTTCTATTACAATTTGACACTTTCAATTGACAAATCTGACTTCATTAAAACATTAAAATTCCTTGCTGGACTTGTAATCCATTTCTCCTCTAACAGTTCTGAGTTTGACACATCCCATAAAATTATGTAATTAAAATAATTGGGCTCGAAGACAAATATCTACTTCTCTTTCAGGTTGCTGAAGCCAAAGGAAAGATTCTTGGCCAGAAATCTTCTTCACAAGATCAGAGGTACAGGATCATATAGGCAACACTTATGAACATTTTGCTGTGGGAAAGAGTTCATAGTCAAGCTCTTTTAAGTTAGGATCAAAAAGGCTGTGTTATTTTTCTAATGCAGTAGTTCCTTGCTTAGCTACAGAGTATCTGTGGATGTTATTGATACTAATATTTAAATAGTACCTGAGAATATAAAGATTACTGGAGAGAATAGTGACTCCTGTCCACTTTGACAATAATAAAACCTTAATTCTTAAACATTGTCCTTCCCTGATCATATATGTATATTATTGACTTAACGTTTGAAAAATGCTTAAACTCCCTGCCTTGCTTTGGCTGCCTCTGTTGCAGCAAGCTGCCAGGAACCTGCCATCTCTAAGCATGTAGTTTAATTAATATTTTAAAAAATGCTAGTTTCTAGATATGCCTGAATTGCTACTGTCAAAAACCAAGCAAGGAGAAATATGTCTAACGATATCACTGCAAGAGTTTGGTTCTTGTGCTGATCTCTCAAGAAGCCTCTTGCCATTTGTGTTTGGTTCTGCCCCTTCTGTGGTGCTGTGGTGTGTTGCTGCAGTGTCCGCTAATTTGAGTCTTTATGTGCTACTCGGCAGGAGTTATGAAACAGAAAACAAGAACAAGGAAACAAACAAGCTGGAGAGAAGGCAGGTGGGTTGCCTGGGCTTTTTCATCCCAAGAACCTTTGATTTCTGTGTATACCAATCTGTAAAAATCTGTAAAGAGGCTGAGGTTTAAGGCTTACCTGGCGTAGAGGTGGAGGAATATAGGGCTGTGTGTTGCTACTGAAAGCAGTGCTCAGGGTGCACCATCACTGCCAGACCAGCGAGTGAATTCTGTTCCACTTTTCCCCCTCACTGATGTGCTGTTGCTGCAGCTCAGGCATGCTGAGGTTTTCCTTCTTGCAAGAGCACTTGCAGAGCACACAGGAGAGAGATGGAGATGAGGAAGGAGGTTGCTGTAAAAACCCCTTGCTAGCAAAAGGCAAGCATCTGTTTCTCAGTGGGTTTTTTTTATGCTGCTGGTTTGATAACCTACTGTGGCTGTTTTGGCAGATTTCACAGCTTAAAATATTTTGTGTTGCCCTGTGGGGAGGAAGAAATGGAAATAATTCGGTGATTGTTGAAGGGGAGTGGCTGAGGGGCTTCTGAGTGAGCTGATTAAGCAAGACTCACTCTCAATAGTGTCTTTAGCCCAGTTACAGGAAGCATCTCTTCTCTGAAAGCAACAATGAAAATGCAAGCACTGGTCAGAGTGAAAAAAGTTGGATCCTTGACTCTGGGAAACAGTTGATGCCAAAATCTGTTGACTATACCCGAAAAAGATCCAGGGTGAGAAGCAAATTAAAAGGTAAGCTTAGTCCCCTGTTGCCCTTGAGCTGTGTGTGATGTACTGGGCTGCAGAAAAGCAAATGGCTGGGGATGATTTAGGAAGCAGTGTTGGGCTGAATCCTGATCTTCCTGAGCGGGAGGGAGCAGGCTGGGGGCCAGCAGCAAGGGCTGCACTGTGGAGGAGGTGCGTTGCACACTCTTGTGCTTGAACTGGGCTCTGGTTGCCTTCCCAGAATGGGGTTGAAATGTCTGGGTGGAAATCTGGCACCTGAACACCTGTGTGGGTGCAGCCCCTCTGTATGTTGGTGCTGAAGAGCCCCCAAGTACTGAGCTGATGGCTCTGTTTGTGCTCTTGAACACAAGAGGAGGAAGAGCTCTCTGAAGCTGCCACACCTCCCTACAACTTTCCCCTCTTTATCTTCCCGGAAACATGATTGACTTGTCAAAGCAAACCTTAAAAAACGTGGCAGTGTGCAGGCCATGGCATTCTGCTCCCCTTTTAATAGACTGATAGGTCATTTGCTCTCTGAGTGATTCACAAAATTGGATGTGGTGATCTCTGATAGCGTTCTCTGCTCAGGCCTGACCAACAGCAAATCTCTTGTGCAGCCTCTGCTGTAGGGCTGTGAACTCCAAGTGCAAACTAAATTGCTCTGGATGAGATGGAATGTTTCTGTCCCATTCATGGAGAATGATATTTTCTCATGTAGCTGTTGGATCCTGTAGGGATGAAAAAGCAAAAGGAAGTCGAGGTTGAATTTATGCTTTATGAACTGTGTTTCCATGGGAGTCGTTCTCACTCCACTATCAGCCCACACATCCTGCCTGGGACTTGGGGACCATCAGACAAGGTGCTGAGCCTGCCTTATTTTTTTTTACTGGCTGCTCTGGATGTAGTATGTTTGCATCTGGCTTTGTTAGAGAAAGGGTCTTTTTGAGACTTACTATGAGTTTTGTGGCATTTCACCTTGAAAATGCCCAGAAAATCAAACTCAAAAGTATTGCATCGTGGCTCAGTTAACTGGGTAAATACGCACTTGACACTATAACCAGGTAAACTTTTCTCCTTGCAGTGCTTCCAGTGTCTTCTGCAAGTAGTGGCAGCGACAACGAGTCAAAGAAGGTAAGAGGGTGTCATGCTTAGATGCCTCAGATTTAAAAACATTATATAGGTAAAAGGCATAAAAATTAATGAGAATGAAATAAATTTGTGCTCTCTCTTCTCAAATGTTCTGATGAACAGATTTGCCTGTTAAGTGTTGCTGAGACTGTATTGGCCTGTTAGAGGAGGTCATAAGCAACCGTGGAAAACTTCATACGAACAGCTCTTCATGAGCCCGGAGCATGTTTTCCTGAAATTATATTTACCTTTGACAAGTGAAAAATTGGACAGGCATGGCTTGGTGTGACACTTGCCTTGGGTGATGCAGGTGTTGCTCCACAGCTGCCTATCCAAACAACCTGCAGAAATCCCAACTGGGTCCTGCAAGGCTGTCTCATGTCCTCTGCCCTGAACTGTGCCTTGGAAAAGTTCACATCCACCTCTGCTGGCAGTTTTCAGGGCTTTTGTTCCAAATCCTGTGCTCACACTGAGTCCTGGTCCGTGCAATATCCTTCTCTACTTTCAATTATAGCTCTGGGAAGATGTCAAAGTAGATTACGTGGAACAGTGGAGGAATTGGTGGACCAGACATACACCAAGCAAATAAAATACAATTTAGCTATGTCAGGCTTTTCCAGTGCCCAGCTGTTAAATACCACATAGCAATTGTTTTCATTGAGATATGTATTTGAAATGCAGCAAGTTTCAACAACTCTCCAGAATGGGTAGCTGTATGACAAGCTTTTATTTTCCTCTGGAGAACTTTTCTCTCCTGTCTATATAATGTTTCTCTTCTACTCATGAAAAAAACATCACCAAGTGTATAGTTCTAATGGCTAAAGGGAGTTGCCCTGATGCATGGGCACAGGTCTCCCTCAGTGTTGTAGAGAGCCATCAGTATGTTAGGCACACTTCAAGGTTCTCTTCATGTATATAAAAAACCAAACCAACCAAAATCCTCCCTCCAAAATCACAGCCCATCCCCTTCGTTCCATAGTAATGTTTAACTAAAAGAAATGATTGGACTTTGTGTTGTTTGAGCAGGGAGAATCAAGGCAAAGAACTCATAAGATGATGCTAAGGAAAAAAACCAGATCTAGCTCCACAGGAACCAATTTACCTACAGTGGATCTTGCTGGTATTTCTATTTTAATCTTCCTTAATGTATTATAAAAGCTGTTTTGATGTGTATGGGTCTGTACATTTTGGGTGGGTTTTTCTTTGGATTTTGCTGTTTTCCTTCACATTTTCTTCATGAGCATTCTGTCTGGTGATATTATTTGTAATAGCTGTGAGAGCTGGGTGTTGTTTGTGTAGATTCTCTCATGCAGGGAGAACTCCAGCTGGGGTTAGCGAGAGGTGAGGGAGCGAACTTAACTGAAGGCCCCAAAGAAAACAATCTCTGGACAGAGTTTGAGCCACCACCTGTCCCTGTGTGAAGAGAGAAAGGAGAGGGTGGAGATTTGGGGGCTTTTTTTTTTTTTTTTTTTGTCATTAAATTGAGCTTCCTAGTCAATGCAAGATTCAACCTCTATTGTTTGTGTCATTTGACTGATTTCTCATGCAGATGTAACACTTTCAGAGGAGCCCAAAGAGGATCCACTGTCACCTGGTGTGTCTGCCAGGGGCTATTCCAGTGACGTGGAGAAGGCCACACAGGTGCAGTATGCAGTGCTTAACCTCCTTCCCAGTCTACTGCCAGGCTACTGCTCATCTAAAACCAATGGGTCATGTCACTTTGCTTCCTATAACTAGACAAGTCCCTGACATTGCAGAGTGGATATCTTCCTACTTTGCTTTCTTTCTCTCCTTAGAAATATCATCATGCACCTGGAAATGTGACAAGAGAAGAGGGAAGTGCTAAGAGGAAGGAACCAGGTTTGTTACTTTCAATAACATGGAAGGGTTGTTTAAAAGTGGAAAGGGATGTTGCTGAAACATTATTTATTTCACAGTCAAATTACCACTGACTTTCTTGAGAATTCTTTGTTGTGTTTTCAGTATTATGACAGGCTTTCATATACATTCTGAATTCATTGCTACCTCTTAAGTCATGTCCTTGATCACTGGGGAACTTGAAGTGTAGCAATTAAGAGCTGAGATTTGCAAACCAGTGACCCAAGAGACACACAGGTGATTTTTAATAGACCATTATTTTTAATGATTGGAAAATGTACTGCAACTTCAGTGCAAAAAGAACTAGCATCCCTTAAAGTTGTTGACCGTCTTTATCCCTGAGAATATAGATGCAGGCCATTGTTGTAAGCATTTGGTAGATGGTGACCTGGGTAATGTTTATTACTGTTGTGGCTTTTTCTCTTAGGTAAGTGACTTAAGGAATTTTTTTTAAATGAAACTGAACTTGCATGAACGAAGACAGAACTGCAGCACAGTTTCTTTATGCTTGGAAACAACTGAACTCAAAGGAGGCTGAGCAGCAATGGGTTGTTTTCATCCTAATATTCTCAATGCTAATGTGGTTTTTGAGGCTGTCTTAAAGTTATTGCTGTGACTATGAATCAGGTCACTGAAGCTTTGGTCTTGGACAAAAGCATCCCTTGTCTCGTGAGCTATGTCTATGTTCCAAGTTTATCTCTTACTTGTCCAGCATTTTCAGAATACACTGCCACTGCACCAACACATCTGCTTAATTTTGAGAGAACACAAGTGCTGAGGACTTGATTTTCATCAGTGTTCACGATCTTACCAGTGGGCAGGAGCTGATGCCATGCAAAGGCACAAGTAGGGTTATGTTCAGGAACTTCAAGTGTCATCTGTGACTATATTTGAACTCTTTCTTTATGAACCCTAAATCTGCTTCAGGGTGCTTCTTGTGGTCTTACTGTCCCCCTTGTTTTGGGCCCCATCACCTTCCTTTTGACCTTGTGGAGAGTCCAGACACATGGTTGGTCAAACAGACATTTTGTTGAGTTCAGAGAACTGAACAGTGAGACAAAAGGGTTTTTTGTTTGTTTCTGTTGTGGTTGTTTGTTTGTTTTGTTTGTGGGTTTTTTGTTTTGTTTTTTCTTTTCTTTTTAAGGTTTCCTTAAAATACAGGCTGAAGTCTGTATCCCTAAGGGTTTTCTGGATTAAAAGCTATTGCGTGGCAACTCTAGTCATGTTGCAGAGAAGGTGGCTTTTTTGAGTGTGGTGTTTATTCCCACCACCCCTTCTGTATTTACGTATGGGTTTGTTGTTGGGGGGTTTGTTTGTTTTGGGGGGATTGTGTTCTTTGTTGTTTGGTTGGGGTTTTCTTACTTGATTGTTTTAGGGAGCAGCTGAAATTAGCTTGGTAACATAAACAGGTTGCAAGCTTGTGTTGGAAATGGGAAGAAGCTGGACAAGAGATGTTTTTATGGTTAAAGTAGCAGGTCAAAAGAGGAAATTGTCTTGAATATGGAGATATGGTAGCTTTCCAGTTATCTATAGAAAACTAGGCAGTCTAATTGCCTACTTTTACAAGGGAAGATGCTTGCAAGTGAAGTCTTTTCCTGTCCTGTAAGTGTGATGCCTGACTCTAAAGTGAAACTACCTGATTTCTGAAGCATTGGTAATTCCAAATGTGTTTCAGCTTGAGCAGAAGAACAGGTCTCTTCTGAAATACTTTCTGTTCTCTTCCTAGATGTATTAGAAAGCACTGTCATAAAAAAGCCTAAATTTTCCAGCTGGGAGACAAGTCATTTGTCCTCTGACACTAACTATAAACCAAGGAAAATTTTCGATTCAGTAGAAGAGGAAGTGAAGATCCAAAAAGGTAAAGTTGCCAATGAAAGTGTTTAAATGCTTTCAGCTTCTCTTATGGTAGAAATCATAGTGACATGGGAACTTGGAGATGCATCTGTAGCAAGGCTAACTTCTCCAAAAGGTGCATATTGCACCACTGTCATTGGATACCACACATGTAGAGGTGTGAATGAGGAAATTTGGGTTCCACTTGGTGAGCTGCTCAGCAATGTTTGCACTTCCTAGTCTTCCTCAACAGAGCTGTTAAAAAAGCCAACCATAATAAGAACTGAAAAACAAGCGTGCAGATAATGGACAAAGGAACTGCAAAAGATGAACTCTGTTCACAAGTGGATTAGGCTTTCCTTGCAATGAATAAGACAGGAAAGCAGTGGCCCTGTGGCTTTTTTGTTCATTTGCTTTTTCCCCCTTATACTGTGCTTTTGCCTCACTGTCTGTAAAACTATTGTTCTTTGTGTTGCTCTATTGTGCCTCCTCTTCCATGCTGCAGTCTAACAAGTATTTCTCAGTGCATTTTGGGCCAGTTTCCCTCCTGCTTGTGAGTTCTAGAAGAACCAGACTTAAATTCCAGTTTTTTAACAGAAGTTGTTGCTCACATGAATGATGAACCCTTTGGTAGTATGAAGGTTTACATTCCCACAAGGCCTCCACTATGATGCTAACTGGGCATGCACTTCCTCCTAGGTCAGGAAATGGATGATAATGTGGATGATGTGTTTTTCCCCAAGATGGTACATGAAGACTTCAGTCATTCAGGAGTGATTACTGCATTTGAAAGCTTTATTGACCAACTGAAGAAGTTGTTCGGGGTAACATGTGTTCTCTTAATGTCTTTGGCACTTTATCGTATTATGTGATACGAGTATGCATCTGGAGAGGAGTTGGTGCAAATGTCCCATCATTGTTTTGTGCCCAAGAACAGGGTTTTGGCTGAAGTGTCTGCTAGTCAGGAGCTCTTAGAAATATTCTATGTAGCCTGTGTATTCTGGGAATTATTATAGAGAAGACATAAAAGAAGTTTTAATTAGCAGTTTGGTTTTTTTAAATCTCTACTTATCTGTTGGAACATCAGATTGGTTTAGGCATTTTAAATGCTTTCCTCAGAGGGAAGGGATCAAGGCTTTTTGAAACACAACCCAGTGTGGCAACAGTGTACCTCCACTGGAGTTGAGTCATTTTCCTCATGGTCACATATCATAAATAGAAAAAAAACCTCCTTTCTGGGGCACAGAGCAGTTTCACTGCAATGTAAGTCTATGCAACCTCTTCATGATGAAAACCAGAAAGCAATAGAGGCTGCATCTACTGACTATAACATGCAGAGATCCTTCAGGACATGCTTTGAAATTAATGTTAAGTGGAGGTGTTGGCTGCACAATTTGTAGTGAGCTGTCTATTCTTGATTCACTCAACTATATTGACCAACTCACGAGGCAAGCACCCAGCTGCTACCATCAATTTAGCTGTAACAAGTAGTGTGGATGTTAAATCAAGTTTAAAATGAGAGAACAGTATCTGACCAATTGCAGAATCTTCTTGTGGTCAAAAGCTTTGAACAAACTAGATGTGCAAGTGCAGACTTACAGGGGATGAGCACTTTGTACCATGAACCATGGTTTTTTTTGTTTGTTTGTTTGTTTTTGTTTTTTTTTGTTTGGTTGGTTTTGGTTTTTGTTTTGTTTTTGAGCTGGTGCTACATGTTCACCCTAACCTTGAATCAGGGCTGGAGATGGTTGCATTTACAAATCAGTGAAGATTAAAATGCATGCAGTCTGTATAAATGTCGACCTGAAATAATGCTAACAAAGACCTAGTTTTGTGCAGTTGTTGAGTATGTTGGAGTGTGGATGAAGCTCATCTGTTTGCTGACTGGATAATGTGACCCTGACCTGAAGCCCCACAGGTTGCACAGAGTCCTGTTGGGATAACTAGAGTGACTGAATGAAATGAATTCATATTTGCATGTCATCTCACTGCTGTTTAAATTTGACTTAGGATGGTTTCTGCTAGGCTGAAATGGCAGCCCATGGAGGGATTTACATTCCAGGGAAGGGTTTTTGCAAACTAGACTCGGTTTTGGCTTGGGCCATTGCCCATCCCTAACGGTGCATCCTGTGGTTAGTCCCAGCACAAAAGGATGGAGATCAGCACACAGAATGCCCTGAGGTCTTCAGAGAAGGATCTGACTGCCCTGCTGAACCAGATACACGAGTGCAGGTAAGCTGTGTGGTGCTGGCTGAGAACAGCTTCAGGTCAGTGTAAATTCTGATGGATAGAAAAAGCAAACCTGACAGTCAACTACTGCGCTTATGGTTTGTAAGGCAAGATAGCTTGTGTGCATGTCTTTCTTTTGTTTTTCTTCTGCCAGAAAACTTCAGATGTGATGGATCCTGAATTTCCTGTAGGGGAACACTGGATATATTAAGTAATGCAAAGCAGCTTGAGTTACAAGCAGTTGATGAAGCATCAATTGTCATCAGTGTTCACAAATATGTTTAAAAACTCCTTGTTACACTCTTTTTGTCTCTGTCTCTAAATTTTTAAAGAAAGAAAGCCAGGTTCTGATTTGCTTAGTGAAGTGCAGGAAAAGAACTGGGGTCTGCTATAGGCCAATTTCTGTAGGATGTTTCCATGTGCGTGAATTCAGTGCCAGCAGTGGGTGTCACAGGCATTCACCAGCTGGAGCTTTAAGAAAGTTGTTTTGCTTTATTTACAGACTGTCAAATTTCTCAGATAGGAGCTAGATAAAAAATCAATTGTGATATTTATGGATTTATTTTACATGAAATACAAGCACAGACTAAGAGGTAATTAAGTCTATAAGGCCTCTGTATCTATTAAGCAGTCAGTTTTCAGGATTTAAAGCAGGTGTAGTATGAAATAATAATCTTAAAAGTGAAAAAATACCTGGAACCAATAGGACCTTTATGAGCAGAATCTGCTTATTGTTAAGGTGTGTGGAGAAGTTTGAGTTTCAAGAGGAAAAAAATCTGACTGCTCTGGGGTGGAAGATAAGAGTTGATAACAGTGAGCTGCTGCCAGGCTTGGGTTTTGCTAGCTAAATAACCTGGATCCAACCAGAGTCACACGGTAGTGGAGACAGATCTGTGCCAAATTTTCCTGCCTCACTGCCAGGGGAATGGTGGCAAACCCAAGTGGGAAGAGGGTTGCTGGTTAAAGTTTAGAAATTGCTGGCATCCTGTGGCAATGCTGTATGTGTATATCAAACACACGATAGGAAAATCCATTAGAGGCTATTTTGTGTCAAGATGGAATCATAGGAGGGTGACATAAAGGTGTCTTCAGCTTGGGAAATCCCTGCTGAACTTCCCAGAGACTGGCAGAAGTATTTGGGAGGCAGTGAATGTCTTGCACTCAGAACCCTGTTTGCTCTTACCTGCTCCTCTGTTACTGGCTGCTATTAGAGAAAGCTTGGCTATCTTAGAGACACATTAGCAATACATGTCTGCAGTTTGACTTTAGCCCAGCTACTTACTATGCTCTCTGACATATCTGATTCCAAATCTGCCCCATATAGTTCAGCAGGGACATTTGCTTCTGCCTAAAAGTCTGTTTGGTGCTGAAAGGGCTGTCACCCACCTCATGTGACTGCATCTTCAAGTGTCCAACTTCTTTCTCTTCTCCATCACTAGGCTGAATAAACTTGAGATGTTCCGGAAGATTGTTGTGGAAGAGCTTGCCAGTCTTGAGAAGGAAACTCAATTCTTGGCAAACATGGAGAAGGAGGCAGTGGTGTGTATGAATTCTCGTGTATCAGCCTAATGAGGTATCCCTGCCCGAGTAACAATTTTCTTTGGGTCTCTTTTTAGGACTTCTGGAATGCACACCTGCTCAAACTGAATTCTTTCTGCAACGAGCAAAAACAAAGGTATGTGTCTGCCAGCCGTTCTGCATGCTCAGAAACCCTCCTATGGTCATAGAGGGCATTGGTGAGGCTGGTGTTACCCTTGCTGGTATATGGAAAAGGTTTCTAAACCCAGCACGGCATCTCCACTTGGTGTCCACTGATGGAGCCTTTGCAGCCTCGTGAGGCTTTTCATTTGGAACTAGAGTGCAGTGAAGGACTTGGTGTGGGAAGGTGTGCAGGAGAGGCAGATGCCTCAGGAGAACTGTATCGGGGTCTGAAACAAGGTACAATGCACTCTATGCATGTGACTTTATCCAGGGATCACAGGAGGTGGATGGAGGTGGTAATCTTTTTATATAAAAGAATAATGTTGGTGCAAATTCTGGGAAAAAAATTGCAATTTTAAGGTTTATTTTTAAGGGTAAATATCTGAGTTTCATCACTAAGTACTAATGCTTTACAAAAAAACTAGCCAAGCTTGCTTTTCTTTCAGAATTGAATCTGTTGACTCTGGCCTGGGTGAAACAGCAAAGGGTTTTGATGACACTATCCAGAATGTAAAGGTATGTGTGATACAAAAGCAGCTCTGCATGGGCGGTGAACTGAGCTCTGGCCTAAGTAATGGAAGTGAAAAAATGAGACTGAAGTCCTGGGAGGAGAAGCCTTTGGTTTTTCTGGGGCTGGATCTTTGTGGGACCTCTGGCTCTGATGCATGGAGAGCATGGAGAAAGCAGTGTTTGCCCAACAGGGAACTAGGGGAAGTGGTCACAAAGCACTTGCCTAAGGAAGAAGGTAAGGATGAGGACTATCAGGTAGTGATGCTTCTGGACTCACAGTCTGGGGATTCAGTCATCCCAAGGGTGGTTTCTGTGTATTTAGTGCTCTCTAATGCATTTGCCCTTGAAGTTATGCATCCATGAAAACCTGTGGCTAAGAAATCTGCAGTCTAACCATACCTTGCATGCTTTCTCTCATCTGCTTTTTGGGACTGGCAACTTCTAGCCTGGATGCCTTCCAGTTTGATTTCTAGAAAGGAGTTCTTTTCTTTTGCCTTGTATCCTGGCTGTGTTCTGTTGAAGCTCTTAAACTCTCCAGAGTCTAATCACCGACTTGTGCCTTTGTGTGAATTTGTAGTCCAGCTGAATACTCTGCTAACTTTGATACAATGCTGAGTTTCCATCTGGTTCACCTTATCACATGGGCTTGTGTTTTTGCTACTGTTCTAGTGTTTATGCACAGATCTGCTGGCTTTGAGAGTCAAGCATTCCTGCAACAAGACTGGTGGGATTGCTGTGGTGTCTGTGATACCCTGTGCCTGCACTGCATAGGGCTGAAGAAGGCTCTCTCTGCTGAAGAAAAAACTGTGGCCACCACAGTGGAGGGGGCCTGGGATTTTAGAAAAAAATGCTGAAAACAAAGAGTTTGTTTCTTTTAGCTTTTAAAGCTGAAATCTGAGGCTTTTCAAATGGAAAAGTTTCCATTATGAGTATTGAGTTGCTAGTGGACATAAGTGCTCCTGGAGAAGGATGTTCTTAAAGAGGGTAGGGCTGAGAAAGGGGCAATCGGGTCATGGGAGCTGCTCATCCTGCAGCACTTGGTCGAGGATAGGTGCTTGAGAATTAAAAGCTGAGTCTAAATGTGCTTCCAGGGCCTTCACAGTTTCTCATCTTGTACTATTTCTGTATTTGTATGAACTTCTGAAAGGGTTTCTCTTACTAATTTTTTTTTTTTGGTTCTTTGCTGCAGGATGAACTCCCAGTGAAGAAGGCAGAAGAAAACAATGTGTTCATTGTTCCTTCTGACTAGCAAACCCCTGAATTCCTTATTGCTCTTAAAATTTGAGCACCTTATGTATGCAGCACAGAGAAGGTGGTCCTGTGAAGGTCAATCTATTTTAAACGGGAGGAAAAAACCCTCAATGTTGAGCCTTTTTTTTTGGCCTAAGAATACACACTGCAAAGAGATCCAGTTATGATCCCTGTGTTGATAACAAGTTTTCCTGAAAAAATGCAAGATGGGCCCATTACACATCAAAGGAATTACAAAAAAAAAAAAAGAAAACCAAACTAAAAAACTAATGATTTGTCGACCAAACTGGTAGATATACTGACTTGTTTTGGGTGTTTTTCCAGCACTTTTATCAAATGTAAAACCACCTGATTTGATTCCAAGTAAAATGTTTGCATAGGATAAGTTTGGTTGTTTCCTTCAAACTGCTGCACTGTGCACTCCTGGAAAGGTGCTCTAGAGCCCTGTGTATCTTGCACAGGGCGTGTTTAGGTGTAGCCTTTCGTGTGTGCAAGCAGCAGTGTGGGAACTGCTGGCTTCATACCACTGCCACTCAATTTTGGGTTGCAGAGCTGAAAGTAGAGAGGGGATCTACCGGGTATTGGCCAAGTGCCTGATGGAAAACTGGAGACTGAACTGAAGGGCAGGAAATTTGGAGTCTTAAAGAGTAAAGAGCAAGTGAAGATGGAGAGGTTATTTTTGCGAGCAGTGACTTTGGGCTTCAAGGAGAGTTCCAAGTACAGTGAACAATGGTAAGATTAGACAAATTAGTGTCAAAGGTCTCTTGAAAGCAAGCTGTGTATAAACCATGCTACTTAACATTATCCTGTGCTTTGACACAGTTCCCCAAATTAAAATTGCTCTTAATGAACTGTTGCAGGCACAGCGACAGTGCTATAGTGCACCTTAATGAACCTGTGGGAACATGCTGTATTTCCAAACTTTGGGTTTCTATCCACTTACCTTATAAAACCAACATCAGATTGCTATCTGGGTTAGAGTTGAGGGAATCATGCCCTGCACACCATAAGCATTCACAACAAAAGCCCAAACCTGAGAGGGTTTTTTTCACCACTGAGACAGCAGGCTGATGCTGTTTGACCTTGAGAAGGTCATGCAGGATAACAACAGCACTGAGAACAGCAAGAAACTGCTGTTGCCATTGCTTTACCATTTTATGTTTATTTCTTTAGCTTAACTAGTCCTGACTGGACCTGGCATGAGATGAAAGCTGTTTATTCACATCAAGGGGTAGCTGTTGCTTTTCTTCTGGGATGGCTTAAAAGAAAATACCTCTTCAACCCTGCCCCTTGCAAAGCCCCAAATCCACTGGCTTATCTTCTACTCACAATGTGAAGGGCTGAAACCCTGATTTTATATTCACTAGCTTGTATCTATCTCTTTTGAGGGCTGGCCCTGGTGACCTGACTCGGTTGGATTCTCCTCCTGCTCTTCCGTGTCCTTACAACTGTTGTTTAAACCGGTGCTCTCAGAAAGGGATGTCATATGATTTAGATACCTCTTACCCCTGCACTTACCTATTCCTTTATGTGAAACACTTTTGAGAAGCTCACTGAGTTCCAACTTGGTAACCTGTTAGTCCCAAATTTTCACTTTAGGAAGTTCACTTTATTAACAGTCTTTCCATCTGTAGGAAGTAGCAGTGCTGTTTGGAGACAGCACCTGGGATAGGAATGGCTATTTCTGGCCTTGGACAGCCCATCTCATACTGCTTCCTACATTGTTGAGTCATTTAAGCATGTTTGAGCTTAAACTTCCTGAAGGTCTAAAGTGTATTTGGTTTCTATGGCAGACCTGTAACTGGGTTGCCTTAATGTTCCCTTTTGGGAAGGTAGGTAGTTGACCTTACCAGTTTCCCTTTGCCTTCTCATTTACACTTCTCAAAGTGTTATTAATCCAGATATTTATTTTATTCCTTTCAGTGCAAATAGATAGAGCTCAATTTGCAACCTGTTTGGTTTCCTTAACCCTTCTGAGCCAGAACAACAAAGAAGATGTGGATGGTGAAGTGCAAAAGATGTGCATCAGCATCCAGAAAAAGAAATGGGAAATACAAAGTGCAGGTTAAGGACAGGTGCTTTATGAATTTTAAGCTCCAAACAGAGCTTAATTTTAAACTGGTTATAGCCTCTGCTATCTTTATGCTGTATCTCTTTCAGGGGATGATGTGCCAAATGCTTGTTTGCCTGTGCATTCTGCACCAGCGGAATGGTCCATCCAAGGTCTTAGAGGGCTGCAGTTATCTAGGGCCAAGGCTGCACAAAACCAGAGGAAAGGATGTCCTCTGTTGCTGGAAACAGGCAGAGGAACTGTGTTTGTGTGCCTTGGCCTGGGGACATCTTGCCCTGCTCTTGGTAAGGTGTGGTGATGTCGGCTGGAGCACCCTGGGACAGGTCCTGCTTTCTGCAAGCCGTAGAACTGTGTCTAAAGGAGTGGTGCACTGGAAAACAGACACTTTTCTAGGAACAGCTGAGAGCTATTGTATACTGGAACCAACAGGATGATTATTGTTTGTTATGAGGAAGAGTTGAGAATGCATTACTTAAAGCCAGACTGTGAGAGAAGCCTTGTAAAGCTAAGCCTTGGCATTAATCAGCAGCCTGACTCGACTTCTTTAATTCCAGTGTTCCTTCTTTAGTAAAGCTTGCTCCTTCCTCCTTTTCCCTTGGAAAGTTACTAACATCCAAAATCAGTGACTCAAACTCAGTAGTTTTCTCCTGCTTTACTTCTGTCCCTCCATCCCCACCACTCTTTCATGAGCCTCAAGCAGCAGGGTCACGTGTTTGCATCTCTCCTCCCATGTCTGTATTCTCAGTCTGAAAGAAATGTTACTTTTGAGATTGATTTCTCCATTTTTCTCTCCTCTCTTTACTACCATCAGGTTCTAGCAGAGAGCAACCTGGGAATTAAAGAATGACTTGATGGGCAAGTACAAGCTTTGAACCGACAAGATATTGCAATATTACCTTTGTTCAAAAGACAAGTGTTTAGAAGTAATGGCACAAAAAACATGGAGAAGCTTCAAATTAACTCCAGTGAAGGTGCCATGTAAAGTTATGGAGGTTTTCTCAGTCTGAAGTGAATGTCCTAAGAAGTTATGAAAAAGTTTGAAAAAGCAACCTCAGATAACCAGTTTCCAAGAACCTGATACCTTAAAAAGGAGCGGAGACAGCCTGATAGTAAAATTTGTTTATTTACAGTGTTATGTGTTACAGGAAAATCAGTTTAAAAAGTCAATGCTTCTCTTTCTTCAGAGTTGCAGCTTTTTGAAGATGTTAAGACATATCTGAAGGATTTTACACATACCTGATTCCAGCCTTCCTGGCTGCTCTGGATCTACAAGGTGAGACCATCTCAATTTTTTTTCCTTTTTTTTTTTCTTTTTTTTTTTTTTCCCCAGCCCTTTGAATTTCAAGTAAGGCATTTATTTATTTCCTTTTCTTTTGAATGAGGTTGCAACAAAACAAAAGACAATATCTGTGGGTTTGGTTGCTGCAGTAAACTTGAACACTTAGCACGCTGACGCTGCCCACCTTGATAGTCAAAATGCACGCTTTGCCATCAAAAGATTATGGACTCCACTCGGTCTAAAATCCACCCTGGGCCACAAGACCCTTTTGTTGTCTGCCTTTACATGGATGGTTCAGCTGGTTGCCTTCTGCACTGTCTTGTCAGCTCTTCCCAATCCCTCTGACTTTGCCCTGGTTTCCAGGATCAATTGATGTCTGCAGAGCTCTTTGAAGCTCTCCCTTTACTTGTGGCCATGTGGAGAACTTTCTGTCAAACCCACTGGTTTCTTACAACGTGGGAGTTTACAGACCTGTCTGGTTGATACTGTAAAAGCAAAGGTTGCGGAAGGGCTAATGAGAAATATTATATGCATGAAGTGTGTCTTTGTGAATGCTTTGTGTTTGGTTTTTGTTTTTGTTTTTTTTTTTTTGGTTGCTGATTTTCTTCCTTATTGAATGTTAAATAAAACAAAGCATTGATTTTTTTCAATCATGAAGAGGGGAGCAAATGTGAATATGCACTAGTTAAATGTAGGTCTGTGGTGCTGGTGTAGAAGTGTTTGAACGCTGCAGTTATTTTGGTTACCCAGGCCATGATGATGCAGATTAGCACTCAGGCTGCTCAAGTGCTATTTGTGCTGTAGCATTTTTGGGGATTTCAGCTTTTTGCTGGAGCAGAAGGGTTTTGTCTACACTGCAATGGAGATGGCACTGCTGGAGACAGCATTCAGTGGGATTTTCAAGAACACATTCAAGCTGAATGTCTTACCCAAGACATCCTTCATGCCGTTTTCTCCTCTTGCTTTTGCTGGACAAACCTGTCCTTTTCCCCTTACTGTACCACTTCCTCAGCTCTTCTCCTTTATGTTCATGAGCCCTCCTGGCTGCAGTGTCTCAGGCTGTTCCTGGTGAGGCTGGCTGCCCTGTCTTGAGCCCCTGATGACAGATCATCTAGATGTGGATAACTCGAGGGGATAACTGATCCTCTAGAGGTGGGTAGGAATTAAAGAACACAATTCTGGACAGCTTCCTCTACAAATAGGGTGCTCTGTGGCTGCTTGGTTCCCTCTGTGCTGGCTGTGTGTGTGGTTTGTCCCATTCCTGCCCTGGGATGCTGGAAGGTGATAGGAGTGGGAGGATATGTTTCCTTTACTAAACTGCTTCACTCCAAGGGGCTTGCTGGGCTGAGGTGTCTCTGACAGGTAATTTTGTTGAGAGAATTTACATGAGAATGGAAGTGACCAGAGATACTTCACTGTGAAAAATGAGTGGAAAAAAAGTCTATTTTTAGTAGATAAATGGGCTAAATGAGAAGAATGTGAGCAGATCCACTGTTCATCTTGGATATTTTTAATTTCTAACCACTTAAGGAAGGGGTGGGTGGGGAAATGCAGCTAACTGCAGTAGTGAAGATGGTGACAGGCTATTGTGAGAGAGCCACTTTTACAGCTGCAGACAGCATATCTCACTTTTCTTTCCCTACAGAAGGTTGTGCCTCAGTCTCACCTGTTCCTCCAGTCAGAATAAGGTCCACCTGGCACAGAAATTCCTGTATTATGTGTTTTGCTTATTGCTGACTTCACTTCTAAGATTTTCTGCATCTTCCAGTCTATTAATGTGTGGCATGTCAGTTTGCTTCCAATTAGCAGTGTTTGTGTAGGATTAACTTGTACACATTTACACTCAAATGATTTATCTTTCTGAAGTCCCTAAGCTCCTATTTCTTTCAACATCAGTTTACTCAGAATTCCTTTTAACTTAGCACATCCAACGTTACTTGTTTTGCTCTCTGTTCAGAATACCATCCTGGGCAGTTCTGGTGGGTACTAGTCCAGCCCTCTGGAATAGCAGGCTCCTGCCAGCATTCCTGGCCTTGAAAAATAAATGAGCAAGGTGCACATCTGTCTATTAACTATAGGATGGTGCTCCTGGGCTCTGCCCTCTGTCATACTTTTCCCCAAGCCTCCCACATAATTAAAAGGCTCTTTGCTGGTGTCCACAGGGAAGGAGTGTGCTTAGGGGAATGGCTAAGAAGAAGAAAAGAAAGGGGTATGCTGATGGGAAAGGTGTGACTCTCACCCTTTGCCCTGTCCCTCCTGTTTTCCTGACCTTGGCCACAGTTTAGCTGGATGTGTTGGGTGCACTGGGAAGCCTTGCCTCAAGACCTCTCACATGCACAAAGTGCTCACCCTGTTAGTCTGAACAGAGTCCTAACCTTTTGAAGGCATTGATGGATTTATCCATCAAGTGTTTCATAAGGCGTTTTTGTGTCAGCATTAGAGATCAGAAAGGTTTTCTTTTACATATGAGAAAGATCTTGGCTTTCTTTGTTCTGATGGTGATCTCTTGACAAGACAAGTAATTCTACTCATTTTGTTAAAACCTAAATAGCAGTACATTAATAAGTGTCTGGTACAAAGAACTGATAAATGTAATCAAATAGGTTTTATGCTAAAGCTTGTAATTCAGTCTCTTTTTCTTTTTAGAAAAACAGATCACAGGAAACACTGTACTTATTGTGCCTTCTTATTGTTCTGGAAGCCATTGGCAGCAGCAAAGTAGTCCTTATGAAAACCATTCTTGACTTCTGTTGTGACAGGGGTTTCCTTTAGAGCTGTTCTTGAAGGAGCTTTCCGGTATGTCTATAAAAGCGAAATCCAAAGTAAATACTTGGATTTAATTTAGTCCCCCCCAAACACTACTTTTGGTCAACTGTAAATGGAGCTGTCTGGTGTTTGTTGATGCAGATGTAAATATTTGCTTCAGGCTGCATTAAGGGTACTGTACTCTTTTCATTGCTGCGGGTGATGTTACTTTACCAGTATTACTGTAATGCTTGATGTCAAAAATGATTTCAAGCCTTCACACTAAAAGCTGTATGTAAGCAGGCAGGCTGGAGCAGTCCCTGCTAAACCGAGTTGAAGTAAAAACAATGCAAAGACAGAGCTGTTTCCCTTTTTAATAAGGGGGGAGAAAGACTCAAAGTTACCCAACAAAGCAAATTCAGACCTTCTAAGCACTGAATGTGATACCTGACTTGCTGTAAAAGTGCAGAAGAGCTGAGCTGCAATGAGGGGTCATCATTACTGAATAACTCTCTTGCTGACATTACTGTGTCCGTCGTTCTTGAGTGACATTTGCATTTGAGACAAACATATTTTAAGTACTGATGCTCATTCTGCATGAGACTTTATTAAGACTGCTACTCAAAAGGTTACATTTTCCCCACTCTTGTCAGAGAGCTCTGGGTAGAGATCTTACCTTAATGTAGAAGTTTATGAAGAGAACAACCAGTGTGGCCATGTAGGAGGACTGGAACATGAGGCAGCCAAATGGGAACCCACACGGCTTCACAGCTGCGCTGAGTGTGTGCACAATAGTGAGCAGAAACTGGATCTGCAGAGGGAAGAATGATGAGTGATATTTGCTGAGAAAGGGTCAGTGCTAGCTAAACAAGGCACAGGAATGTCCCCCAGTCCTGCTCTTGGATATAACTCTTGAAAACTATCCATTTCTAACCTCTGAATGTATTTTGAGGGGTAAGTTAAAACGGTGCTCTGTGAAATTAAAAAAAAACCCCAAGGGGTTAGAGGTCTTGGAGGTGGCTCTGTCAGACATTTTTTTATAGTTTTAAAATCAGTTTTTCTATGATTTTTCCATCCAATAGTTCAAAAATAACAGGATTTTGTGTACTGCAGAGTTTCTACAATCGACTATCATTTATGATGTCAGGCTGCACTAGTGACTTACTCTGTATGATCATTTTTGCTATACTTCAATTCTCCCTGGCTTAATTCTGTAAATAAGTGTTTCTCTATGGTTCTTTTAGTCCTCTCTCACATTTGGAAAGATTTCTGGCAGTTTAAAATGAGAGTAAAATAGATACATACCAGTTGTGCCTGAGTGAGGTATTTCTTCCACCAGAGATATTTGCGCATAGATGGGATGACTGACAGTCCATAATAAGAGTACATAAGCACATGGATAAAGCTATTCAAAGTGGGTCCAAAGAAACCTGTAAAAAGTCATCAGGGGAAAAAATAATATTAAACACAAACTGCTAAAAATTGGGAGGAGATATTATTGCTTGTGATGTTTCTTGCATACTGTAAGTATTCCTTTCACGTTTATCCCTTGCTAAAGGCATTCCTCATGTGTACAAGTGCTGTCCTTGGGACAACTGAGAAACTGAATGATACTTCTTACAGATTGTTTTCATGCTGAATATTGCATTTTTATAGCATAACTTTCTTCTCCAGGTTTTTTTTTTTTTTCCATTCCACACTTCACAGGCAATTTTTTTTTTTTCTTTCCCTCCCAATTTTCTTCTTGCTAGGAGTCTCTCCATTACTCCTATAAGCTTTAAACACTGCTGTGGATGACTTTGCTGTTAGTATGGCAGCCTAAGGCCCTGAGAGGTACCCATGCTCCTGCTCTCTGAGGCTACTGGGCTTTACTCTGAATTAAACTCGACTCTTGTGGCTGTGTTTAAGCATTACTCTTGTTTTCTTCAGTGACTCTTCTGCTAGATGCAGATTTCCAGGATGTCCTCCCAGATAATACCTTGCTGTTCCTGTTAGCTACACTTAGTGAATTCTCATACCAGTGCAAATTAATTGGTCTCTAAACATACTACATAAAGTAGCAGCACTACTCTATCTGCTGTATGCTCCTGTGTTTGATGGCAGTGCTGCAACTACAAAATGGTCTCACCAATTGTTCTGATTTTTCTGCTAATTAATTACTTAGCTACTGATTTTTCACTGCCCTAATTATAGTAGTGCAAAGTGTGGTGACCAGGTTCAGACACTTTAGAAAGCACAAACCCCCACTAATTTGTTTACACCTCTAGAAACAGATCCTAATTGCCATGAAACCCTTGATCTCTGCTTCTACCTCTAACAGTCACTTACTTTGATTTTTTTTTTTTGTGCTGCCCACAGTAAGTGCCAACAAATACCAATTCTACTTTTGCTTCTGAAAGAAACACCTGCAACAAGTTTCTGCAACAAGTTTCTTTACAATAGACTGAAGTGACTGCCTTTAGTAGCTTGAAAGTAAACTTTTTTCCTTCTCCACTTGATAACATCTGCCACGGGAAGCCTCTAGTTGTGTGAAGTCCTGGAAATGTGTGCTGGTTGTGAGACAGCTGAAGTAGTTTCCTGCTGTTTGGACTTACATGATGCCACAGACTGGTCACTTGGCATCTGTGTATCTTCCCCTCCTCAACAGGAGAGGTGATGACAATCACAATGTCTTTCTAAGAGCCAAGTTGTTTAGAGAATACTGTTAAGAAATATTCTAAACCCAAAATAGAATAAGGTGAAGGATGCTGCTCTTTCTGCATGGAATACTAGACTACATCAATCACTTCTGGCTATCCAGCAGTTCTACTATTTGTGTGAGAGATGTTCTCATGTAAAACAGGACAAACTTGTATTTTAATTAGTGATTAGGAAAATAAAGTATCTTGCTAAAGCAGAGTGTTAGACTGATGCACACGGGAGTCAAACCTCTAAAAGTGCTAGTGATTTCAGTTGTCATGTTTGGTACTGACTTTACCAGGATCATGAGTCCTTCCTACAGAAGCTTTTGGAGTAGGTCTTGTATGGGATCACTCTTGTGCACTGCTAAGTAGTGTTGTGCTTAAAAGTGGTTTGAAGAGAAGCAAAGATGAGAGGTGTGGAAAATCTGGGGCCTAGCACTCAGATATTTTTGGCCTGACCTTCTACCCATGCTTTTAATTGTGCTGTGGTCTGCAGGTGACCTGCAGTTCTGAAAGGCTGTGAACCTTCAAGGTGCTGTCACATCGTGCAGTGACACACTTCCTTCACACAGTGATGTGATTCCCCTCCAGCCTCAGCTGACTTGCACCCCAGGTCAAGAATCAAAGAGAGACTTACTTTGCCCACAAGGTATCCAGTTCAGAACACACCACCAAATGTTAAACATAGTGGCATGGTGATACACATGAAGGAAGGTGATCTGGCTGCTTTTCTTTCTCAGTACAAAGAAGATAGTGTCCATGAATTCAATTACTTTGGAAAAATAATACCACCACAGCACCTTGGCTACCTGTACAAGCAAGAACAAAGGAGCAGGAGATCAATATCTGCCCATAGAAGGGCTTCAGTATTACCGTACTTCTTCAGTCCCTAGACACAACCTCTCAAAAGGCATTAATATGCTATTGAAGGGGAAGCATGAGCTCTGGCTTTGATTTTTATTTCCCTTTGCAATGAAGCAGTTTTGAAAAAAAAATCTTTTTTGATTGTATAAATACATAATTATTAAAAATAACTTAAATATAAACTTTGAGGAAGGATTTTGTAATTGTTCTTTTTTTCTTTTTCAAAGGTACAATTCTGTGGGTTGTGGCTTTTTCTGTTATTGTTTTTTGTTTGTGGGGGTTTTGAATTGTTTATATTTTCTTGGCAGTGAACAAATTTTGCTGCCTGCTGTTTCTTTTTAAAAATCTAGATTTGAGATTCACTGCAAGGAAATATATCTTCCTCTAGAGCAGAGACATCAGAGCCCAGGATGTGTTCTAGGACAGTTAAAGACTGTTAAAACAGAAAGAGGGAAAACACCTTGTTGATGGGAGGAAAAGGTATTTAGCTGACAAATATTAAGGGTTGGGGAAAATGATATAAGTTAACCAATATTTCTGCCCTTGAGCTCTAATGTCATCTGGAAAGCAAACCTGATATGGGGAATGACAGAAGGTGAATTGCTGCGATGCAGAAATAAGGACTGAAACCAGAGAGGAGTCAAGCCAGAAAAAATATCCCTGCAGGAGTCCAGAGATTAAATCAGTTTCCAGGTACACCCCAACAGGAGTTACCTTTTAGATGATTTACTTTTATTCAAAGTTTTTAAAGAATCCAATTCTGTCTTAATAGTCAGGCAGCACTGAATTGACTACAGATCTTGATATGAGCTTTTCAAAATACTTTCCACTGCAAGGAGGTGTCTGCATTGAACCAAAAAGGCAACGCCTCTTCTCCATCAGCTATTGGGCGACCTGATTAAGACTCTCCTCTCACAGATGTTACTGAGGGCATCCTTGCAACTGTCCTGAGTGCAGAGGTGGCACCAGGGCTGTGGAGGGAAGGACTCTGGGTTCTGAGGGCTGTCTCTCACCCGGATATCAGCTTCCCCTGCGCTGTGGAGGTTCTGGCACTGCAAGTTGTAGCTGCCTTCCCACGTGGCAAGGATGAGCTGGAAACAGAAAACAGAGGAATGAGCAGATGGAGCAGTTTTTACCCCTGCAGTTGTTCTGTGTTTGTTTTTTTCCAATAAGCAACAGCATGGTTGTGCAATATATACCTAACTTCTTCCATGAACTGATGCTCTTAAACCAGACAACTTGCTAATATCTTTTGTTTTGAAAGAGGAAAGGCATCAGTTGTGTTGGAGATACACCATTTTGGTGCATATCTATTTAATTTCTCTGGCTTTTAAAGCCTTCAAGGCAGCCATTAAAACCTCCTGTTATGTAATGCAGTGATCCCTGCTCCAAAGCTCATGCTTGAGCATTTTATCTCTGTCCTGATGTGGTACAGACAGAACTGAACACAACTAACTGTGCAAAATTCCCTCAGCCCCAGCATGCAAACAGAAGGCAAATCCAAAGTGGTGCAATGGGAGAAACATTTCTTAATGCCATACATACATCTCTTCATCCTACTCTGTTAAGTGCTGGAGGAAGAAAAGAAGAGCAAAATTACTGGTCAATGGAGACATGAATAGGCACTTTGTTTGATTCTGCACATGTTATACTGGGAAGCAGACAGAGAAAATAAATATCAGGGGTACTAGACTGGGATGGAGCAGAAGGTTTCTAGAAAACCATATGGTAGCTTTTGATGTGAGATACTCTTATAGTCATGACCACCTCATGGACTCCGAATCCATTTTGGGAGAGGGAGCATCAACTCTTGTCTATAAATGCCATGAGGAGTCCATTGATTTCTTCTGAAAAGGTCTTGTTTATTCCTGAATGTGTGCAAAGTGGCTTTTGGGGCAAAATTGAGAAATTCACGTTCTGGGGTCTGTCTTGTTCTCTACATGTGCTGCAGTGAGCAGTGGTGGGAGGAATACATGGAAGGGTTATGCTGTAAGCAGAATTGCAAGGGGCTGAGAGAAAGGAGTTAAAACTCTGAAAAAAACAAATGATGCCACCTCATTTCCCTATTTTCTTTCAAAAAGCTGCTGTGTGGAAAAGGGGTCATTCCTGTTCTCTCAGTAGGAGGTAGAAGAAGGACAGACCAGTCCCCCTGTGGCATGTCCTTGGTCTGCAGGTCTGTGCTTATGCTGTATCTGGCACTTAACAGCTGCCTCATGAGGGATGGGGAGACACATCCCTTTTGGTTAGCTCCTCTTGTAGCCTCCTTTGTGTGCTCTCCTGCCTTGGATTTTGTCTCCAAGTGAGAGGTGACTGATCCCCAACCTGAGTCTTTTGGAATGGGCAAGAATAGCATCACTGATCAGCTGTAGATTTGCTCTTGTTTCTGTCGTCTTACTTGAGAAATGCTGTAGAAAATGGAGTTTTCATCTTGTTCTTGGCTGGGAACAGCAGGGTCAAACAGTGGTGGAGTGTTGGGAACTCATTTGGAGGCAGCACCCAGGAGGTCAGCAGGCTGCAGTGGGGACATCTGGCAGCTTTGTAAGGCACAGCCTCAAACGTGGTTATCAACAGCTCTGCCAGAAACCTGCAGATCTGCTAATAGGAGTAGGAGGTAAATGATATTGCCTCTTGCTGTTTTATTTTTCCAGTCAGCTGTAGCCAATCCCTCAGTAGCTGTACAGGTAGGAAGCAGTGATAGCAGGACCATGCCTACCCCTTGTGACTGCAAGGGATTGAAATTAGGAGCCACAAACGCCAAAACTCAAATAAAGAAGAGGAGGTTGACTGCCTTTCCATTCTTGTGTGTAAACTAGGAAGGGCTCTTTCTCCTAATTTTACTGAGATTTCATAAAATGTCATTGCAAATATGCAGTATTGCATTTTGTTGTAGTCATACTTCACCTGAGTCTCTTTTTGTAACTGAGGTCTGTAATATGATGTGCCTATAACATTTTTTATCTAAAGCTCTTGAACAGTTTTACCTTATGAGGCATGCAATTTTAAAACATTTTTTCCAAGATTAATGAAAACAATTTTACCCTTTGCATTCTACAACTGTAAATTCATACTTTTCCTGTGATTAAATTTTTGGTTTTTTTGCTTTGCTGAAGAAACCTAACCTCATCAGATTTTTTCTGCTGTATGTGAACTGTTGATTGACAGAAATTTGCTAGGAAAATTTGCTATTTTGATTGTTTTGATAAGTCTATTTTACAGCTGTTCTGATTTGTATGTGATTACAGTAGATTATTTTTATTTTTTCCTTCCAAAAAATCTCTTTTGTGTGTTGTTTTCTTGTGTGTTGAAAGTTAGGAAACTTTCCTGATAGTGCTGAACAGGTGAGCTCAGTAGTACATAAGTTTGGTGTGGTTTCCCCCCCACCCCAAGTATTCCATTCACAGGTTCCATGTTGGAAAATAAGATGAGAAAACACTTAGAAGCTCAAAGAAAATCAATATGTCTTTCCAGCATCACAATTTTTTAACTGGGTAATTGAGAAATCTGCATTTCCATGCAAATGGAGAGCAGGCTTTGGATTAAGAATGCTGCTCTCTCTGACTGCAGGTTTTATTTAATTTCTTTTGTCCATCCTTCCATGGTTCTGTGTAATGCCAGATTTTACAGAGCATTCTGTTTGCATATTCCATAGTCATTTCACTTGGCAGAAGACTTTCCTCTGGTTTGTGTCTCTGTTTTAAGAGCCAGCAGCTTTAGAGGGAAGACCTTTTTAGACCTCAGTCTTTCACATCAGCATTTCTGTTCTCTGCTGCAAGTGCCTTACATACTACTGTGTGTCCTTTAGGAAAAAAAGAATCCATTTTGAGTTTTGACTCTTCTGCTTTGCAAGATGTTTTTCAAATCTCTGGCTAATTCCCTAATTAAAAAAAAAAAAAAAAGGAAAAAGAAAATAGTGGAGAAACTTTGAAGGCAGAGAGTTCTTTTTATGGGACCCTGGTGGTCCTAGGCCATGACTTTCATGTGATGTGCAAGGTAAGTAGCTTACTCAGTGGTGTTAAATGAGCCAGCAGCATCTCTGGAACAGAAATGTACTTTGAAATGAAATGTTTTGTTACCACACCTCTTTTCCTCTGATACCAAGCTCATGTGTTACTTGTACTGTTTCAGTCACATCCCCTTTCACATACTGAGCACTCTTACAGTTCTGTAGAGCTGATGATGTTATTAATCCCACAGAGATGGTGAAAGTGCAGGATATATTAGAGAGGAGAAATCCCCTCTCTCTTTCACCACAAACTCTATAAAATAATTCTTTGAATTCTTTGCATTCTTGGCAGCCTATCCTGAAAATAATATTAAAACATGTATTGTTTGAAGCTATTTGGAAAAACAGGTCACGTAAAGAGGAAAGCACTGCCTTGTGAAAAACTTCTGCTAAGTAGCAATATCCTGTTAATTAGAAGAGTTTTCATATTTTGTTGTTGCTCTAATGTAGTTCTTAAGATGTTCCAGTTTTTACACCAATAAATTTTATTTCTCTACTCAACTATGAACAGCATGAGGATTCACAGGAGTTATTCTGCCACAACAGTCCAACTCATGCCATACATTTTAAAGTGGGGAATCACATTGTTCAGGAATGAAAGCTGGTTCCTCTCTCAGAAATTTCAGGGGGAGGTTGGGCAGCAGGTACCAGAAGATGAGTAGCAAAGCACCAACAGCCTGACCCAAGGAACTGTGCCCTGCTCATTTCAAGTTTTCAGCTTCAAAAATCTCACAGCTGTAACTTGTTCTTGCATCTGCCCTCTAGTGATAAGGTAGAAAGGAAAGAAACATGACTTTCCCAATGGATATTCCCACTTTTACTGACTGAAATGTCTTTGTGCGTTTTGAGTTGTAGAATAACCTCTCCTCATGGCTGGGCTTCCTCAGAGAAAAAGCCTAGAAGCAATAAGGTATTTCCCCTTGCCCCAGGGGAGGAGAAAGACAGGGGATGAGGCATCAGCATCTGGTTACATCTGGCTGCTGACTGGTCACCAGTGCTGTTCCTCAGGGCTCAGTTCTAGGGCCAGTGTGGTTCAATATATCAGGGATCTGGAGGCAGGAGTTGAATGCACCACTAGCAGGTTTGCTGAGGATGTGGAATGAGGAGGTGCTGTTGACTCTCTTGAGGGACAAAAGGCAATGCAGAGGGATCTAGATAGGTTGGAGCATTGGGCAGTCATCAATGGGATGAAATTTAACAAGTGTGAGAAGGGTTGAAGGTCCTGGAAGGTGTCCAGAGGAGGGCAACAAAGCTGGTGACAGGGATGGAAGGCTTGTCCTGTGAGGACTGGATGAGGACTTTGGGCTTGTCTGGTTGGGAGGGAAGGAGGTTGAGGGGTGACCTCACTTGTTTTCTACAGCTTCCTGAAGAGAGGAAGTGGAGAAAGATGCTGAGCTCTTCCTCATGGACTCCAGAGACAGGAGTGGTGGGACATGTGGGAATGGTTCAAAGCTGCACCAGGGAAGGTTTAGACTGGACACTAGGAGACATTTCTTAATCATGAGTGTGGTCAGGCCCTGGAACAAGTTTCCTAAGGAGGAGGTGGTCAATGTCCCAAGTCTTGGTGTTGAAGAGGTCAATGTCTTAACAGCATGATTGAATTTTTGGTCAGTCCTGAACAGGTCAGGGAGTTGGACTAGGTGGTTGCTGCAGGTCTCTGACTGAAATAATTTATCCAATAGATTGTTTGTCTATATCCAAGCAGCTCAGAAGGAAAGGCAAAAACAAATAATGGAGTTGGCATTCAAATAAGTAAAATTCCTCTTCAAAGTTCAGAGTGGGAAGATGAGAGCAGTAGTGTCCTGGTGGTAAAAACAGAGCAGGATGCCTCTTGACAATTTTTTGGGCGCAGTGTTTTACTGGGTTTTCTAAGGCACTCCAGCTCACAGACCAATTAAAACAACTTGATCTGACCACTATTCTCAAGCAATGGTGGTCCTGCTAAACTTACTAAAGGAGACTAATCTGCCTATGTAGCACAAAGAAGTGTTTAACTTGAACTGCTGTGAGACACTTATTTCCCTTGGCCATAGGATACTCTTGTTAGTCCTTGTTAATAGCAGCTCCTCCCTGGATCTTTAGACTTGGACAAAACAGTCCTAAAAGGAGTTATTTGATGGCCACATCTCAAGGAAAAGGAGTCTTATCAAACACTTAGGACAGTGTCTCAAGAAGGAGAGAGGAATGACTTTTTTTTCTTAATTTTAGAATTTAATGCTTGCAAAGATTATCAGTGTCTAAAAACAGAGACCAGGTGTTGTTAATCTCACTTGATTTTCATTTTTGGCTTTTAAAGGGAGAAGTTGCTCCTTGCCTGTAACATGACTCACTTCCACGAGCATCCAACATCTGAATTGTCTTGCTGTCCCCAGGAGGCTGAAGTGAAGCACAGCACAGTGCTACTGAGCCCCTCACACTTCTACATGGTAACTCAAGGAATAGAGGAAGGAACCATTAATCATCCTTGGTAAATCCTAAATCAGTCTTAAACAATACCCAGAAAGCTTTTTTTTCCTAAAATATGAAATTGTAAAATCATCTGTGAATAGTATTTGTTGGAGAATATCTCTCTACAGAGGTTGCCTATTTTCAGGCAAGACTCCAAGAATTATGGTATAATCCAAGATTTGAGATGGATAGCTGAGATGCCGAACAGCCTGAGTTTCCAGAACAAAATCAAGTGCTGAATAGGAAATACCCTACAAGATTTTTCAGTAGGGAAATATTTTGTTGTTCCTCTTTATGATGCATTCAGGGTATTTTTTATAACAACAGAAATGTAAAAAGAGTGTTTTGGGCTGCTGCTTGGTGAGGCTTTCCACAGGTCTAGTTAGAGGTCAAGTAACTACATACATGGTGTCTTCCTCAAAAAGATTGGCTGATTCTGTGATGCCCCAGCTGGAGTTTGCTATCCTGACCTGCAGCACACACAGCTGGACTCTGTGTTGGATCTCCCACCCAACTGGAGCATTGTAACTGAAAGGATGCTGGTTATTCCAGAGTGGAGAAAGGATGTGGTCCCATGCTTTCTGCTTGGTTTTAAGTCATTCATAACACAGTGACAAAAATAAGAGCCCTTTCCCAAGTGAAACTTCATTAAAATGTTTGATTATTTTTTTTTAATCAACAAAAAACCCCTCTTTCAAATGTAAAGCCATGTTGTTGAGCAACTCCCAGCCAGTTCCATTTAATATCCCTGAAGTAAATGGGAGACTGATAGAAAGATTAGTGAACTGATAATTTCAAAATTACTTGAAATCAGTTATGAATTGTAATTACTTTGAGTGTTGCTCTTGTCTGGGATAATGGAATAGGGTAAAGGAAATATCTTCTAGAGTTATTTTCCATGAGTTTTTCATTACATCTGTTCTGAATAGCTCCTGCAAGTCACTTTGTGGTACCGGTGATGGCATCAGAGGATTTGCACATGTGAAAAACATCGTCATATGAAGTTTTACTCTTGATTTCTGATGAAGTTCCACTGAATTCTATTTGAACTAACAGGAGAGGTCCAGAGCACTGCCTTTCTTGATGATCAGGTTAAATGTTCTACCTAAATGCAGATCTCAGAAAGGTCAGTCTGAAAGACATCGAGAACACAGAGGATGAAAACTGAGAAGTAAGGACAAGGTGTCCAGCTGGAATACCTGCGGGCAAGGACAGCAAATTCAGCTCCTCAGCTCTCCAAACAAATTATTCAGTGAAGATAGAAGAATACCTGATGATTTAACTCTATTCACACCAAGTTCTTACTTGCTCAGAAGAGCTCTTGGCCTTACATGTCACTGCTATCTAGGGATTTTTTCTCACTTCTCCCATCTTCAGATGATAGAGAAGTGCACATGACCTCTTCTGGTTTCTCACTTTGTTCTCTTGCTCCCCTAAGGTTAAGTTGGTCTTTGTGTCCTTATTAAAGAAATACTTCCAAAGAAGCCTTCACCTCAAGCACCAATCCTTATGGATCTAGAATTATTCCCTACTTCTATACTTAATTTACATTCATTGACTTCTGAAAAATTAATGGAGTAAACAATTTATCACAATCTTAAAAACATAAAAAAACACCCAAAAAAACACTAGAAGCAAGATTATGTTGAAGTGGGATTTCTATTGTAAAACTCCAGGACAGTCGAAGTTGGTGAAGATCTGCACCTTTCTCACCTTTCCTCATCACCTGTTAAGGTTTTACTCAGACCTTCTGCTACACAAGCTTTATCTTATTGGCACTTGCACAGTTAGGAAGCAAACCTTTCTGATGTCAGCCACATTAATGACGGAATGAAACAGGGTTTAAACGCTCTATTTTTGGTTTCTTCCTTTTGTTTTGCCCCATTATGTCAAATTCAGGCATTATACTGTTGTAGTGATCTCAGCTGCAGTGTGTGGGGTTAAACACAGTGGCTGATGGCCCTGACAGTACCAGCATCGTTCTTCTGACCCTTCCCTCTGTCACAGGATACACAGAAGGCAATTCTGGTACTCCTGGGAATCTTTACATGGTCTTGGCACCTACAGATCTGCAAGCTGTAGCTGTAATTCAGAAATTTGACTTACTGTGAGGTGAGTTTTCAGCTCCTAGAAACACGTAAAATGAAGTCTGATTTACAGCTTTTTATTTTATTTAATCCTGTAAGGTAAAAGACTTTTCTGCTGACTTCTCTAGAAAGGTTAATGCACTGGGCTGATAATACTTGTGAGCGCTGCTTTTTACCCTTTGCTTTGAATTGAGGGGTCCTCACATGCAAGTCCTGCTTCCCCACATGGATGTGGTTGCTTGCTTACAAATCCCCTGGATTTGTAATAAGTCTGAGAAGCTATCTGGGGATACAGGCAGCTTGAGACATCACGCCACCCTTACGCTAATGACATGTATCTCTAGATCTCCTTTATAATCTGACCCAAATGGTGCCAGTGTCCTGGTTTTCTCAGTACCTGATCAACAAGAGGACTTGGGTGAGACCTTGATGACCAGCTGAGACTTAATTTAAATAGGGCAGAGGTGACACTGCTGGGGAAAGCAGCCTAAGACCATGGCAGAGATTATGTCTTTTCCTATTAACAAGAGAGAGTATTCTCACCCGAGTAATTTCAGAATTCAGAGACCAGCATTAGTCTCCCGTGCTTCTAGTTTTAATTTATCATTGGACTTGTGGCAGTTGCATCCTGTGGCCTCTGGTGACTCAGACAGCATCCCTGAAGTGTGGATTGTGAGCATATGAAAGTATTTTAAAACATTCACAGACATAGCTACCTGCTGCCTGCCTAATTTCAACAGTACTTGTGCCCAAGCTTCAGGTCCTTGGCAAAAAAAGAAAAGGTGCTCCAAGACCAAGAGCCCACGTCTCCATCATATTTAACTGGGAAAAGTAAGTGCCTTTGACAACTTCAAGCAAATCTATTTGTTTAACTAAAAAGCCTAAATTAAGCTCTAATAAACTGCCCTTCTGGGAGGTCTTCAGAGGCATTTAAGTCTTTCTTGACACAAAAGTTTCTATATACCTCAGTAGGATGGGGGCAGCAGGGCAGATGTCCTTGGGGGATAGGAGGGGTATCTGACCTTGGGCTAATGGCACTTTTAGAGTTGTCCTGGAGCAGTTCCTCCAAGTGTTTTGTGGACTGGTTGACCACAAACCTCCCAGAGCTAAAATCGGCTCCCAGATAGTTCATGCCTATGGTGCAGTGCATGGAGCTCTGGCTTAAAAGAGGAATCTGCCCTTGGAGATTTCAAAACAGCCCTTTTGTGATGACTTTTTGCAACCTTTGTCTTCTTGCCTTTGGGGCTGTACAAATCTACTGTCATTAGGGGATGGCTAAAGTAGTCAGGAGATGGGAGTGAGGAGATGAAAACCCGAAGCACAGGGAACCCCAGCAGCAGGTTTATGATGTTTCTTGTTAAATCCATCACGTGGGACCATCTGCATTTGGAAATGTACCCTTTTCTTTGAAAGAGAGATTCTTTTCTTTAGAAAAGAGATGTTCTTATTTTTGGAGCTATTGCAAGAAATGGTGTGTGTCACCTTATAAACTAAACAAAGAAGAGATAAGAACAACACTGGCAATTATTGGGTGTGCTTGTGGGTTTTTTTGGGAGGTTGTTTTGGTTTGGGTTGGGGGTTTGTTTGTTTTTTATCTCTATTGTAGAGCTTGTTATTTTGTGATTTCTCCCTGGTACAGAGACCAGAGGGGTTTAGATGCAGTGGGAGGATGGAGGAATAAGACAATTATTATAGATGTGTCTAACTAGAAATTTATCCTGAATCACACTCACTGGAGGGATCATCTGTGTTTACATAAGAAACCACCATGCAGAATGTGCTAAATATAGGTACCTCTTGCCTTAAAGAGCTTACTGTCCAGAAAAGACAGAGAGCACAAGGGGCAAAGAGAAGCTTTGGAAATCAGACATTTAGAAATATTGAATCAGCATCACTTTGTTCTGCACTGAAGATTATTTATGCTCTCCCATTTTCCTCGTTTTCAGCAGGGATGTGCAAGCTACCTCAGGCAGGCCTGCAAATCTTAGCTTCCTTTCTTCTCCTTCACAGGAGAAGCTGTGATAGGAACCAGGCAAGTAGATTATGAAAAAATACAGAGCCACTATTATGGAATTGTGTTTTTTACTGTGTAAAACCAGCCTGGCTGACAGCACAGAGCTAAGAGGGAAATCTGCAGTAAAACAGCTGGCAGTGTAGACCAGTCATCATGTTCCCTGGGCTCTTGAAAAATGCACAGTGTGGAGCTACAAGCTGGCACTGCCAGCCATGCCCAGCTGCAGTCTGGGAGGTGTAAATCAGCAGCCTCCAGACTCAGAATCAAGGTATCAAGGGACTAATCTGAGGACTAACACAACTCACTGACTGTCTGCAGCAAAGTGAGTCTTGGGAAGGACACATCAGTGAGGCAGATGAACAGGAGCTGGCTAAATACAATTCCTACAAGGATGTGATGGTGGCTGAAAACAAGTTTGCTTCATTCATACAAGTGAGATCTGCTAAGATTTTCTTTGTTCTTTCACTTATTTACTTTGGCAGGCCAAAACAGACTGCAAGGGGAAGGGAGCAGCAGCATTGTTTTCTATTCAGTGAATTGTTTTTGCTGAGTCCTACTGCAGCCTTCTGTACACCTTCAAGCAAAATGGGGATTTAAATATCAAAGAGTTAAATTAAATTCTGGAGGGCAATCCTTATGGAGTCATCAAACCTTCCAGCAATCGTGGTGGTTTCTCCTTTGCTCTAAACCTTATCCTGCATTCTCAGACACCACAGCAGCCCCTGAAACCAGCTGGAGCTGCGACCAGGATGAAGCTCTGTGCAGCACGAAGGCACAAACCTAAACAGCTGCTCAGCCTTTGGACCAGGCCAGTCATTTGGTGTTTAGCTCAAATTAATTTAAAACTTGGAATCCTTGGGGGTCCTGTTTGGCTTCTGAAAAATTTCTTGTCCAAGTGACAGGACAAGTTGGTCCTTGTTTTTCTCATGGAAACTGCTGCTGTGGCCCAGAGAGCAAGAAATGCCATGAGGCTGTGCAGGCAAGACAGTGTCAGCTCACACCTCCACAGGTCACACTATGAAATCCAGCACATTCTTCAACCAGGGCTTCTCATGCCCAGGATCACTTCTTAAGTCAGAAAATGTTTTCTGTTCTTTGTCTTCTAGTGTTTGTTGTTAAGGGCCACAGGAAATGTATGCTAACACCTTAATATTAAAAATACCTCAATTATCAAAAGGCTGAGAATGGGCAGCTTCCAAATAATATTCAAATAGTGACTTTTGGCTTCTGTTCCCAACTGAGAAAGTGAGAGGAATTGAGTCCTCTGTTACTGCAAAACCATCAGATGCATTCAAACCTCTTTTGGTTCTGAATGAGTCCTGATTTATATGAACATGTTCCTTCCTGATAAGTACCTGGGAAATAACCTGTGTGACCATATTCATCCTCCAAACCCCATAGCACTTCTTTTTGGATGAAGTGGTAAGTTTTTAACATCTGTCTTTTACTGTCTGAATATACAAGGAAAGGTCTTTAGTCACAAAGGCAGAAAAATAACACTGAATTGCCAATACCATAAATAAATCAGTCCTTGCTCTCATCTATGAGTCTGTTCAAACTTAAGCATGGGCTTGTGTATATGGAAAAATCATTCCATAGACAGTCATAAGAATGAAACACAATGCATGAGCATTTTCATGGGTGCTGAAGGATGAGGTATAGGCAAGTTTGAGCTTCATGAGTGTTGCAGATTCCAATTTATGCTTGTAGACATGGTCCTGTAGCAGCCAGCTGTCCCCAGGTGTGGACTGTGGCCCAGGAAGAACAGTCAAAACATGCTGAGATCTGAGATGAGAAGGTCCTTTACAACTCACTGTCTGGTTGCTAAGGGTCTTTTTTTTTTTTTTATCTTAAAACTTATTTTGCTGCTGGCTTTAACTTTCCAAGCAAAAACTACCTGGCAATAAGATATTTCTGCTAAAAACTGTGTATCACTCACCTTTCTCATTCAGGCTGCATGGAAGAACACTTACCTCTATGAGCATGTAGAAGGAGAGCAGTGTGATCCCAAGGTTATACACAATGAGGTGAGCTCTGAGAGAGAAAGGAGGCCTGTTCTTCATGAACTTATTGCCCAGCCATATGCAGAGTAGATATGCTCCAGTAAGGAAAAAAGTGGGAAGGTAAGAGTCCAAAAGGAACCATCCTCTAACCCTGGCATCTAAAAAGAAACACATGGGGCAGGCAATTAAGAAGGTTATCATAAAGTACTGCTAAAATAAGTCAGAACACATCACTGCTGAAAGGGTGAGAAGGAATCTGTCATGCTTTGTTCACAAGAGCTCTCCATTTCTTTCACCTCACTAGAATTGCATGCTAATTCAGAGAATGTGGGCCAAAAAGTGCATGGAATTCCCTAATGATTTAAAGTCACTGAAATCACTTTATTTTAATAGTAAAGAGAAAATGGAAAAAAAACCAAAAAAAACCCCCACCCAAACCAAACCAAACAACACACTATTCTTATATATACTTTAAAAAATGTAATTTAAGGTTTTAATATTTGTTGAAATTCTGTCTTAATCTGCTCAATGGACAATTTGCCAACAGTGTTAAATTCAAAGTATGTATGTAATGTTGCCAGCTCATATGTTATTTTAAATCTCTACTTGCCATACAGGTAGGAAAGTATATAACACTTGCTGGAAAGCATTTATACAAGGGGAGGACTTTTCCAAAACATTAAAGACAAAAAGCAAGTGGCAAACATTTACTTTGCTGGTTATCAGAGATCTTTGGCTGGGCAAGATCTTGCTTTTTCACAGTTTCTGTCCCACTTGCCTGGTCCTGAAATGAAATATTAAGGTCAAATCCTGCTTGCCTTATTCACACAAGTAATCCCATTGGCAGTAATCAGATAGTTCAGTGTATATGAGCAAAGCCTAATCCCAGATGCCAATCTGGAGGCACCACTTTGTTGTCATATGAGCAACTGGATTTCAAGAGAGAAAGGAGTGTGCTTCCTTTTCTTTTTTTGGTTTCCATGATGGAGCAAAATCTCCATCAGATTTTGATGAGTTAATTTTCCACAGCAACAATCTGCAGCCATTTATCTACGAAGAGAACAAGGGGGCATCACAGCTAGTTTTTAGAAAATTTACTCTAAATCTCTCACAATTTATGAAGTACTTGAAGAAAGAAGTCAGTGAGGAGCTATTGTGCAGGTCACACACAAAGTAGTTCTTTCTGCTCATAGATAGATGTTTTTGCTCTCAGAAAATGCTTTAAATTACTTGGTTTATTTTTTATAAAGACCAAGATTATGCTAAAAATTGTAAAAGAAAAGGTATTCACAGAGCATGAAAAAATATTTTACTGTTTTTCTGGCTATGTTGAATTTGGAAAGGACTGGGCAGTGGCTGTCACACAAAGCAAATGTGCCCAAGCACTTACCAATTGACTACAATTTTGCTGTACCGTATTCTTTCTGACTATTCTTTCCTCAGAAATATATGCATACAGGTATCTGTAAACTGATATTTTAAATGTGTTACAGTAACCTGCTTATGAACTAGGCTATGAACATCAGCTTTCTTTTGCATTGCACTTTTCCTCCACTTCCCCCCTTGCTTCCATTGCAGTGGCTTTAACATTAATCTGTTGAATCTGGATTCCACAAGGGCTGTTGCTCCTTGACAGGAATGACTTTCAACCAGACCCAAACTATCCTGGAAGTCCAATACTCTCCTGTTTTTCACTCTCCCTTTTGGATTCCCAAAAAGCTCCAGGAGCAGAGAGGTGTAGGATTAAAGCAGCACAACTGGCTATTACAAAGCACAGTCCTTCCCTACAGGGCAGCCTTGCTTTGTTGTGCATTCCCAAGCTAGAACACATCTTTCCTATATTTGAATCTCAGTGCTTATCAGGGTCACCTCAGTGTGATAATGAAACTCTTCCAACACCTTCTTAAATCTCACAAGTCACGTCTGAAACATGAATGAAATGAATGTTTTCAAGGTGCTTCTGCTCCCATCTGGGCTATCAAGAGGACGCAGGAGTCATAGGACAGGTAAAGGTCATGCATGGAAGTGTTGATGTTTCAGAAGCATAAGGATTTCATTTATTTTATTGGTATCCTAAGTGAAGATGTAGAAAGCAGTCATGTCAGCAAGAACGCTACCTATGGAAAGGTCTTCCAGCCAAGGATTGCAACACTTGGTGCATAAAGGTTACATGCAAAAACTCCAACTGGCATCAGTACGTAACGGAACTGCATGTTTACTCAAAGAGGAAAGGTATTTTGAAGAGTTCAGAATACAAACAGAACTAAGCAGCTTTAAATTCTGTCCCAGGATGCCCTCAGAAAATTTTCCTACTGCTCTGAGTGGCCACAAGCCTGTGGGCTGACCCACACAAAAGCAGAACTCCTGTGCTTGCTCAGGTCAGCGTGTCAAGGAGTTTTAAGATCTATACTGTTTCAGTTCCATGAGCACTTGTTAAAACGTGTTCTCTTCCTGATAATTTTCCACCATGACCTCGACACCTTGAAGTGTAAGAGAGTTCCTGGCAGAAAGTGCTTTATAAGCAGCAGCCAAAGAACATGAGTGTTTTGTTTCCACTTCCCCTCACCCCTGAATGATGAGGGGGAGGGTTTTATGTGCCAGCAAGGGGGAGGAAAGGGAATGCCCTTAAAAAGAAGCTATCAGAAGAAGGAGAGAAGAAAAGTACTTCGGCTGACTGACAGTTAAATTTCCACGCTCGAGTACTGTAAATGTTTGCTGTCAGTAGGAGAAACGATTATTTTCACAATATTGAACTTGCACAGCATCTGAAATTGAGACCAAAGCAGTGACTAAAACCACAGGGGGAAAGCTCTGGACTGCAGCAGGGGCAGGTGCCCACAAGCTTCCATCTCGCTGTGAATAAGCTCATTCACGGTCACTGGCCATGATGTGCCAAACCCTTGGGGTGAAATCTTGGCTCCTTTGAAAGTAGTGGCAGGCCTCCCAGGCTCTTGAATGGTATCAGGCTTTTATCAATGAGGTTTAGAAACACTTTCATTCGAGCTTCTGTATAGCTTTGGCCACTTGGTGTCTGAGTAGATTCAGACCTTTTTAGGTGCAGAGAGTAAATGGCTTTGCACAAGTGCTTTGCTACAGAACATACTCTGTTGAGGAGAAGAGGTTATTACTTTATCATGACTTTAATAAAATACATCTCTTCTTGCCCACCTGTGTTTCTTTTACAGAAAAAACAAGCAGCCACTTAACTAGATCTAGCTCCTGCAAATTCAGTATTTTGCATAACACCAAACACTACTCTGCAGTTGAAGGTGGCCCTGGGAAAATAATCTCCTACAGAACAATAGAGCTATTTCACTCATTCTCAATTTGCCTTGAGCCTGTGAACAATATAGACCAATAAATTAAGAGATGCAACTGGTGGGCATCTATATGGCTTCTATTCTCTGATCCAAAGGACTTGATCTAGTAGTTAAAAAGCAAACGTTGGGGTAAATTTGTGTACAAAGCCCAGTTGATACCAGTGAATGAAGGTATAAAATATGCCTATATATATAAAACATATCCTTTTAAGTCATCTTGCTGCTGATTGAAGTGTGTACTGTGGATGAAAACTGGTAGAGAGAGAGGAGGTGAATGGTTTGTGGTTTTAGATGTTGGGAGAAGATCTCAAATTCATTAGGTATTCATCTGTGGGGGTCATACAATTTAAAACTGTTTGCAGTTTATTGTGAATTATTTGTGTGAATTATTTATGTGTATGAACACACTGGAGGGAGCTCTATTATTCATGAAATGTATGATACAGTGTAATTATACCACCAGTTAAATACCAGAGTGAAGAAGCTTGGACAAGGACAAACAAATATCTTCAGCACTGATGTCTGGAGAAGGATAATGATGTACTTGGCAAATAATACAAATAGTACTTGTTTAATTGAAGGACTTTCTAAAAGCCCAAAGGGATCTGTGTGTGCTATTCTGAACTGGATTAATTACAATTCATTCTTTCAGATGATTTGTCTGGACCAAGAAGGAAAGAGGAATGAAAGAGATTATCATGTTCATTTGAAAAAAAGAAGCCAAAAAAATAAAAACAACAACCCCCCTCACCCCCAAGGAAAAAAGAAAACCAAAACCAAACAAAAACCAAACACACCAAAACCCCCCAAAAGTAGTACTTTTATTCTTCTGATCACATTTCTCTGTTAATATTAAAATGCAGTATTGTAGAAGCTGTCACTAAAACCTACTCTGTTTTAACAACTTCTGCTGCTGTTCTCAGGCTGTTCAGTGTTTCCTCACTGGAAATCCTTCTTTCAAACTTCACATCTACTGCAGAGAGGATGGAAAAGATTTTGTAGCCAGCCAGCCAGCTAAGAAAAATGAGAATTTCTTGATTTTAAGAACACTACCTCTTTTCCTCGTCCTTCTAATTAAGCAAGAAGTGTCTCTGGGATGTGGAGGACATTATTGCAACAAATTGAGAGCACACATCAATATGCCCATCCACATGAGCAGCAGTTCCAGATTTAACCAGGGGGGGAAGTTTGCAAGGCAATTCCTGAAGTTGAATGTTTAAACCCAATCCTATCAACAGCAAGAGACCTTCTCTGAAGACTATGTTGTCTAAGCTCCTGCCTCACCACTTTTCTTTATTTGCTTGGCTCTTTTAGCCCTGACTTTGAAGCTCCATCCTATTTCAGGTTTGGATTATTTTTTACTATTACTTGTTTCAGTCCTAACAAACCATCTCCAAGGACAGTTATTGAACTTATTCTTGTCCAAACTATGCCAGAAGACAATAACAGGAAGTTGAAAGATCAATCAGTTCTCTCACCCATTCTATTTATTGAAATTTTGGATGCGATCCTGTCAATTTGTTTATTGAAATTTTGGATGTGATCCTGTAAATTACTTTGGTTCTGAGCATCCTTCTGAAATATACAATTTAATAAAGACCAAACAAACTGGATTATGAGTGAGAATCAGTCCCAAATCAGATCTTCCACCTCCAGAAATATCCAGGCTTTCAAAGTTTTTATTCCGCATTAAGATGTAAAGGTGATTTTTTTAAATATTCTCAGACACAAAGGAATTACAAATCTAGTGGTTTTTTTCTTTAAGCATAAAAAAAGAGTTTTATTTATTCTTTCACCTTCAGTATAATCTATGATTTGACTTGTATTACAGATAATACTATGTCAAACAGACAAACAAAAATCTACTTGCTTTTTATAAATACAGTGCATTAACAGGTTTCCTACCAATCTGGTGTGCTCCTGCAAATACCATGATTCTGCCTAGTTTACATTTTTCAGTGAGAAGTTCCTCAGATAGTAGATTTATTAGAATTTTTTGAGAGGTAATCTGTAGAGGTATTATTTCCTGAAAGGGCTGTAAGTGGAGCAGCTTACCTCGAGGTCCAAACATATAGTCCACAAATGCATTTACTTCCCGGTCAAAAGCTTTCAGGGTCTCCTAAAAAATATAAAAAAGGATATGTGACAAAGATCTTATGTTGTGGCTCACATAGAGAATATATTTAAAAAAAAAATCCAATAACCAAGTAAAAAGTGTGTCATGAACAAGTATTTCCAAAGTGCTCAACATCATGTATACTGAAACCCCCCACCCCAAACTTCTTTAAAAATTAATTTAGGGCAGATTGTGGTCAAGATAACAACAGAGACCTCATTACTGGAAACTGCCCAAACCAGAACTCTTTAAGAAGGGAAATTAAGGTTTTGCAAAGTAAAACCAGCAAGTATCACAGTAAAGCCGCCTGCAATGCATGGAGTTTTCACTCTAATAAAGGTGCTTCTTTGTTTGCTTTTGCTTTGTTTCCTCAACTGAAGTGTTTTGTTTTCTTTCACAGAGAGGAGTTGGTGATTCCTTTGCTTCACAAAACTGCCTGGTTGCAACCAGCCCAGTGACAGCACATCAGCTGAACATCACGATGCTTTACATGGGAAGAAGGAAACCTTTGAGGTGAGCCAGTTGAGGTTTCTCTAAATCAGTCCCCAGGTTCCTAAAAACATGTCTACAGGAGAATCTAGAGCTCCAGTAATGAAGTTCAGGCCACGTAGGGTGGCAGGAAGAGGAGAGCTACATTACAGAGATGTTGCATTTTGAGGTCTAGGCCAATGGAGCTGCTAAACTGGCAGGCTTAGAAAACTTGTGTCCCTTTGTGACTGAGTTGGGAGCTAAGCCATGACCAACACAGTCCTTCCCTCAGTTGGATTTGTGACCTCTCCAAAACATTTTTTCCCAGACTCCAGCTCTGGGCAGTGGCTTCCTGCACACGGGTGCCTGATCAACTCTTTGCCACAACCTGGGGTCACCCAGGCTCTTCCACTCTTCCTCCCAACAGTGCCCTACTGTGCTCAATGAATTAACTTCAGCACAGAAAACACAGCCAAGATGAGGACAGAGACACAAAACGATGCTGAACATCCCTCCAGGGCAAGAGCTGCCATGGGGTGTGATTGATTTTGAATGCCAGCTGTGTCCACACCAACCTGGACTGCAGATACCATTAGCAGCTTTGCCTTGTGAAGAACCATGTTTGCACCATGGAGGGTCCAGCCCTGGCCTCTGCATTCCTCTGCTAGGACTGGGTTGTGGTCTGGAAAGGGACAAGCTCCTGGAACTCCCAAGCCCTTGCCTTTTGTTTCTTCCACTCTTACATTTTGACCCTTTGTTCAGAGTGGACAGATCTTACGTGAGCATATGTCAGTGAAAGGTTTTGCATCATCCTAGACTGTAGACGTCTGTCTCTGCAAGATGTTGCTGCATTCATCTTATAGCAAATTAAAACCCAGCAAAGCCCCCAAAACTTAAAGTATATGTATATATATAATAAAAAATAAAGGACTTGCTCAACATGAAACTGATGATTCATGATAGAAAATGATTTCTCATACTTTGCAGCACTGAGGACACTAAACTGGCCTTTAAGAAAGTGTCCTGGCTACTGCCCCCAGAGAAAGGCATTTTCTGAATTTCAGGCAATTTCCTTATCAGCCTAATGATAACATCTGTTATTATAGGAGGTGGCTCAGTTTCCAGGTGCTGGATTTGTACAAGAGATCTCCTTCCATTGTTACATCCTTGAGCTGTGCAGTTGTTCTGTTATTATTTCATGATGAAGATATTGCTGTTTGGGAAATGCCACGCTGCTGTTTGTCCGATGCAGCAATCATTTGAAATGGAGTTACTCCTGTGCTTGATGGTTTTGTGATTAGACTTACCAGACTGCTTTGTTAAAAATACTATAAATGATTCAAGGGAGTCATAGGAATGAGTATACAAAGCTATCTGCTTTCATGCTTACATTATATAAACAAATCTTACATGTCAAGAACAAAGTTAAAAAACCAAACGTGTCTATTCCTTTTATATTAAAATATGGTAGACAAACTTACTCTCAACTGCATTGAAATGGAACTCAGGGAATGAATGCATCTAACAGATGGAGGAATTGGAATTGTAGAGTGTTAAGAAGAAAGAGCAGAATGAAGATGTCAAAGGAGAAAAAAAAAAAAAAAAGAGTCATAGAATTGTTTTGGTTGGAAAAGACCTTTTCTGTCATTGAGTCCAACCATTAACTCAGCACTGCCAAGTCCACCACTAGACCATGACCCTAAATGCCACATTCACATGACTTTTAAATACCTCCAGGGATAGTGATAAAACAGCTTCCCTGGGCAGCCTATTTCAGGGCTTGACAAAAGTGCAGTGCTAATTTGTCCTAATCCCAATCTAAATGTCCCTTGGTGCAATTTGAGGCCGTTTCCTTGTGTCCTGTCACTTGTTACTTGGGAGAAGAGACCGACCCCCATGTGGTCGACCCCCACACTCCTTTCAGGGAGTTGTAGAGAGCAATAAGGTCTCCCCTGAGCCTCCGTTTCTCCAGACTAAACTATCTCAGCTCCACCTGCTGCTCCTCATCAAACTTGTGCTCCTGATCCTTCCCCAGCCCTGTGTCCCTTCTCTGGACCTGCTGCAGTACCTCGATGTCTTTCTTGTAGTGAGTGGCCCAAAACTGGACAGGATTTGAGGTGTGCCCTCACCAGTGCCAAGCCCAGGGAGGACATCACTGCCCTGGTCCTGCTGGCCACACTATTTCTGACACCAGGCAGGATGAAAGACACTGGCTTTCTTGGCCGTCTGGGCATACTCCTGGCTCACATTCAGCTGGATCCTTTTCTAGGTCCTTTTCTAGGTCCTTTTCAGCCACTCTGTCCCCAAGCCTGCAACACTGCATGGGCTGTGTTGAACTTCATACCATCAACCTCAGCCCATCGATTCAGGTTGTCCTGATCCCCCTGTAGGGCCCTCCTGCCCTCAAGCAGATCAACACTCCCACCCAGCCTGGTGTCATCTGCAAAATACAGCGAGATTGCTTTTTGCACAGGTTACTGTTTAAATCCATCCAGCTTGGGACTGTTGACCTCTTACACCTGGCTAGGACGAGCAGACAGCAGCTTGAGTAGATGAGCCTGTCTGAAGTTAAATCTGCCTCCTCATAAGTGTGCTTAAATGACACAGTGGGGACTTGTACCAGCTGACAACCCTGAGCCCATCTACTTTAATTAGACCAATTCAGTGCCTGGTGTGCTTTCTTGGGTGATTTGAGAGTAAAAGTTGCCCAAGGAAATGCAGCAGAGAAACAAATACGCTTCCTAAGAATGTCCCAGCCTTTGCCTCCCTTACAACTTTTTTACAGCTTATCTTAAATTTGTGGGAAGAAATATAGAGATTTACAAAACAGATATTTGCAAAGTTGTCAAAGGCAATACATTTGTTTATATATCTAATAGTAATGGTAATAGTTTGGGAAAAGTTAGTTCTTACTTAGAAAAGGGTAGGTAATTTTGCGTGAGTGGTCTTGTCACCTTCTTGTCAACACTGCCACAAGAGACTATACTGTATTTCTGGGTTTTAGAACATGTCCTTAACAGCCCCTCTGGGCAGATCAGAGGCAAATGTGTTGTTCAACACAATCTGTCATACCTCTAAAGAAAAGTAAATAAAACCTGTATGAACAAATCTACATGCTCAGACAACTCACTTCTCTCTGGCAAATCACTGTAATAGCCTTTATCAATGGAGGAATTTGGGTTACAAGGCTAAAGATTAACATGTCTTTCCTGTTGTTTCTTCTTTTGTACAGGACATTGCTCTGGGCATTAGCAATGCTAGCATTTTTGTAGGATTTTGGACAGATTTGTGGAAGATCTATTTACCTAAACCTATAAAAAAGTCATTATGTTGTCTGAGCAAATCAAATCACCCAAGTGGAAAGATGGGGAAGGTGCACAAAGCCAATGATGATAAAGCAACAGGGAGATCCCTAATGAGTTTCAGTATTTTTGCACAGAAATGTGAATAAGTAAATTGATGTTTTTATGCTTTTGCACTTAAAACACAATTTCAAAGTCACCAGGTATGTAAAAGAATATCAGTTCCTGTTCTATCTTTATATGTCTTTGTTAATGTTGATCTTCAGTGAGAGACCAATGTCTACTGGTTTCCAAGTAGTTTTAGTAAAAGTAGTGTAACACATGTAATAATTAGATAACTGCTATCTAAACAGTGCAGACATCAAAATACCTTTGATTTGTCTGAAATAGCTTTGCTTTCTCAAAATAACAGTGAACTGCCATTAGGTATTATCCAGTGCCCACTGAAAACAGTGCCTCAAATGATTTAAGTTTCTCTTTATATAGCTCTATAAGCCAGGCTGTCTGGATCCAATGGAAACACAAAATAGCCTTCTGAAATAAGCTTCCTACAGGTGAGTAAACTGGAAACCTTTGGCATTACTGTTTTTTTACTTTTCTTTTTATTCAAAAGCCTTGAATGTCATTCAGTGTCTCAGAAATCCAAGATAATTTGTTGCTTGTTCTTACACAGATACACAGAAATTACAATACTCTGTACAAAATGAGATCCCATTTTAGGCTTCAAATTAAAAACAGAAGTGGGTGCCAGCCTCTGCTCTCCAATACAGCTCCTGGAAGAAACAGTGATATTTTAAACAACCTTGATAGAATATATATACATTTACTGTATAACATTTTTTATTATTTGAATGGAAACTTTTCCCTAATTCCCTGAAGAGCTCTGCTCCATAAATAATCAGTGACTGAGAAGTACTGGAATTAATCCAAATTTATCAGCACATTTAAAGAAACTGATTTTAGATGCCTGCCTCCACATACATAAATACGCAAATATTAAAGAAGTTTTTGGAACCGTGGTGTTGGCTCCAAAATGACTGCAGTAGTGGATGAAATGAAGCAAAGAGAAAATAAAACTCAGAACTACTGATAAAAGAAATTGTTTAGCTTTTTGTTACGTGGAGCATTTAAAATTACTCCTGAACAAAGTTGTACAACAGGGGACAATTCTCAAGCACAGATTGCTTCAGACAGCCTTTGAGATTTTTGTCATCTATATCTTCTAGGATTTATGTGTTATATCTGTAGGGGAAATATGTATAAAAATATTAATAAAGAAAGCACTTAGTTAGGAATTATTATACACAAACTGCAGAGAAAGATGAAGCTGAAGGCAGAAAGGTGAGCCAGAGCTTCCTGTGTATTGTGTCTTATATTCAATGGAATTGGGAGACAGAACACACAGAAGTTGATAATAAACTGTTGCTTTATGTAGTTTATACTTAATACACGGTTCTCACTGCTAAATATCTCACTGAGAGGAGGAACAAGCAGGAAGGAGCTCATGAGAGAGGCAGACAACTAACTGGGGGATGGAACTGCCGCTACATCCCAGGGACGCACAGGGAGGGAATGAGGGACGGAGGGAAGGAACAAAATAGCTGGAAGAGCCATTTTCCTAGATCTTTCTTTTAAGCATTTCAGAGTATTCATTTCAAAAAAACAGAAACTGGACCCCTTCCTTGACATGGTAACTTCTGTGTCACAAGTTTTGGGACATCATCTCCACTGCAGTGGCTGACCAGGATTAGGGGTTAGAGAAAGGCCTCAACTAGCACAGTGGCATTGCCAGAACCCCTGGAAGAAGGAGAGCCCTCTGACTGTGGTAAACTGGGCTGGCTAAAGGGCTCTTTTGCCAATGTAAGCAGCATCCACGTGGGATGTTTTTGCTGGTGGAGCAATCCCACTGTGTGGTTCCTTACATCTGCCCTACAGAGGAATGTAATCTGGTGGGACAGAAGTGACCCAAGCTAAGCAATACTGCAGCAAGGGGAGCCTGGGTCTGGAGAGATACTCATGTAATATGGGAGAAATATTTGGTAATGATCTTATTTTGTGGAAAACAGTGGAGAACTGCTAAGAAGAAGAGCTACAGTCAAACCACCACACTAAAATATATAGTAGTTTTAGAATTCCAAGAAAAAGGAGATCTGTGTCTTTGTTTGGGAAATGCAAGTTGTGTAATACATTTTAATGTAATGCAAAAATCTCTGAAAAATAGGATATGGTAGAAAAAAAGAAAACAAAAACAAACAAACAAACAAAGAAAAAAGGTTGTTCCAGCTTTAGCACAGAAAATAAATAAAAAATTAATAGTCTTTGTATGTTTTTTTTTTCTTCCTATTTCTTCTGAAGGCTCTCACTATAAACTGTAAGCACTCCAGGAAAGAAAGGTGTTGTTACTCTGCTCAGTAAATTATGTAAAAGACTCCAAAAGTAGCTTTGAAGGTAGCACAGAATAGCACTGTTTACGTTTTGGAAACAGACTATTTCTGAAAGATTTCAGTGAGAGCCATGTCAGATCAGAAAAACAATTGATTTGACTTTTTTAATGTTTTTCACCCAGATTATATTTTGTCCCTCTTAATTTTTCATATAATAAATATATGATTCATTCCATTGCTGAATCTTGCATGCATATAAGCAAGTGTCTGGATATTTTCCAATTAATATTACCAAATGCAGCACTGTTTGTGGCAAAAAAGGCAGTATCTTTGCAGCTGAGAGTTATTTTTGTGCATATTTGGAAATGACTGACTGCAGGTTGGCATCCTACATGAGGCTGGTAGCTTGCAGGTCCACCTGGCACCTGACAGAGCAAATTGGTGGGGGAACTGATGCATCAAACAGGCTGGTTTTCTCCTTTTCTCCAGAGGGGATTGACAACAGCTGTTTGAAGAGGGATTACAGCCAGAAGTGCTGAACACCTTCTCCTGTGCTCACTGAAGAGGGGGCTGAGGTGCTGATGGTGTCATTGGGGGTGTAAAGATAAGGGGGAAGTGGCTGCAAAGGAAAGGGAGCCCTGCAGGTTTTCCCTTAGTAGCTGCTCAGGTTACACTGCCTGCAAGAAAATGCAGTTTTCAGTGGATTCCTCAACAAGAAGACCTGCCAGCAATTTCTGATATGAAAAATGAATGGAAGGAGGTGGACCTGGGTAAGCATGGAAAGACACAGCTAACTGTATCCAGAGGTTTTTATCTTCAGCAGTTATGGTATTTGAAGCTGTCTTTATGTAAGGTTCTCTTACTTTATTGCTGTTCAGTGAAATTTTACCACAGGATTTAGCAGTGCCTGCAGAGAAGCAGGAGGCTGCCAGCAGTATTTGCACCACAGCTGAAGGTGGATGTTTGACTGCCTAAGTTACCAGGAGCATGCTAAAAGATGCTACCTACACAGGCAAACTGAAGTCCTTAAATTTCATCTTCCTTTTTAGTTCTTCATTCTCTCTACTCAAACAGCTCTTGCAGGGAAGAGTTAAATCTTCAGAGAGGTCTGGGGTGTTGTGATGAATGATGCTGAGGTGTTTGGATGAGCTCTGTGGCCCCAAGCAAGGTGTGCAAGCTCCCTACTCATGGCACAAGACCTGGGTATCTGTCTCCCTGCACTGTGCAGACAGATGCACTTGGAGAGGGCACAGGACCTCCCTTTCTGGGTGGTAACTGAGCAGCTGTGGTTGTCTCCCTCTGCTTGCAACACACAGCCAGTGACTGTTCCTGGAGCTGGGTATCCACAGAACTATTTTCCCACAGCCAAGATAAGAAAGGAGCACCTGGATACAAGCCGCAGCCAGCATGCCAGGTGTGCCTGAGATCGCAGTGTTCACACCTGCCCTCTGCTTAATCTGTCAGTGGACTTTCAGTTTGTATTCTGAACCTGCCCCAAGTCTCGGACTAGTAGTTAACTTCAGAATTTATTTTTCTTCATTTCTTCCACTATAGCTCTTGTCTCCCTAAGAAATGCATTAGTTTATGTCTGAGAAAGGACCGGAATCCTGCTGTTGAGATGAAAGACTTCAGTTCCAATTTTTTTTTCTTTTTCTTTGATATTGGTGAAGGTTGACTACCCTCAAAACTTTAGGGGGATGTTCCATCCCAAGGAGTTAAGAAAGGCATGAAAAGATGTCATATATGAGCTCAAAGTAGATAGAGTAGTTCGACATTAAAGCTCAGTAGTTCCAATCTCCCTGCAATGGGCAGGGACCTTCCACTAGACCAGGTTGCTCAAAGAGAAAATCTTTCCTCTTGATGATATACTTTTGCTCTTTGGGGGGTTAAAAACGGGTCCTTTGGCAAGTCTCCCTGTGGCCTCCCTGTGTCTCTGGTGAATAATGTCACCTTCCTGCAGTTCCACTTGTGCTGAAAGTACTTTCTGTGGGTGTTTCCACTCCCAAAACAGACTGTAATATTAAAGCAACAGGAACTGTGGACTCAGGAAACATCCCCTGTCATTGCCCACAGTGGAGAAACAGCAGAGAGTCAAATCAGCAGCTCCATGGGCAGATAGAGGCTTCCACAGGGCCAGAAGGAACTTGACACAGGCTCTCCAGTGACTTAATTCCCATTTTCTGCTAAAGCACCTGGTGGCAGAAAGCCAAACCCGTCCTTCAGTATCTGTTCCTGTGTCATCTTTCCTTCTGGTGAATGGGAAGCAGATGACTTTGAGGCTTGAAACACACCTGGACCCCTTACTCTCATGGGGCTGTAACTCCAGCAGAGGCACACAGCCCATACCAGCTGCAATCCATCTCCTCTATAGCTGAAATATCCACACTCAGTGCTGAACTTTTTCTTGGTCTTTACTGGTGCGAATCTATAGGCAACCTTTGCTGCTGCAATGCTTCTCTGAAACAACAGCTTAGGAAATGATAAAACTCTCTCCCACATCAAGTGGTTTTGGAAAATGTGATAGGTAATAACCCAATCCACAAAAAAANAATAAAACCCAAACAACAAAAAAAAAAAAAAAAAAAAAAAAAGAGACTTTTGGGTGTTCCTAACAAAAATTGTGATACAAAACAAAGATCAAACCGGAAAAGCTCTGTGTTTATGTTTTCTTTCTCTCTTCCTAACAAAAAACACCCTGCTATTTTTTTTTTTATTTTTCCCTCCAAAAGACTGAGTTTCAGCTCTGGATTGGGTTGACGGGTGGGAATTCCCATAGGAAATAGGAGTTTGAAGTGTTTTCAGCTGAGGAGCCAACATGCTCCAGACTTTTCACTTCTGGAGAAGTGGCAGTAATATTTAGGCTCCTTCTGCTTTGGGATTTTTAATTTTGTTGGACAAGAGGTCTATTTTCACTTGGTTTTGTAGTCCAGCTCATCCCACACATGGGAGTGAAACTCTAGGAGTTGGAATATCTTCTCTAGGGATTCTGTCAGGATTCAAATCAGTTTAAAACCCCATGAATACCAAAGGTGAGTAAGCAGTAAGAGGCAGAAACCTTTTAATGAAAACATTCTAAGTATGTGAGCATTTTCAGATACCAGTCTTTGATTCTGGACTATGCAAACTCCAGGAGTCATAGAATGTATTAATTTCACATAAAATGAGGCAAGACTTCTTTTACCAGCCACACTACTGTCAGATCAGATATCACTGTGAGATAAATTGCTTTTGCAAAATTAATCAGCTGTTTGGGCTTTTTCTTTTAAGTACAAGGAAAATCAGTTTGGAAGGTTTATGCACTACAACTGCAGAGGTTAGAATAAAAGTGATTTAAGAACCCATTAATTTTTACTCAGTTTCTCCAAATCTATTCATAATTTAAGTATTTGAGAGTGCTCAGCCCATTACACAGTTTTCATTGCTTGATCTTGTCAAAGGCTGAGGGTCACAGTGTCTCCAAGATGAAAAACTCCCTCTCTGGAATCACTGCTTGCATTTTTTCCCTTCTACCGATTTCCAACTTTTTTTTTCTCTGTTCTTTGCAATCATATTAAATAATCACTAAAATAATACGTGCCAATTTCAGTGCTTAAAATAGAACTTATATGCCCTTAAGAGTAAAAAGGAGGGATGGCTGCTGTGGCCCAATTTGCAGCATGTATCAGTCGGGTACACTCCCAAGAACTGGGTATTTATAATCCATCCTCTTGCTTGTTATCAGAATTTCAAAATGAAACTGCCATCAAAGCAGATCAGTGCAATCCTTTTAAAAGTAATCCTGCTCAATTCTACCTGCTACACAGGGGAACATCAGCTTAACTTGTAATTAAAGAAGATTTCTCTGGGGAGACCTCAGATGTGGCCTGTCAGTTCCCAAGAAAACGGTAGCAATTATTGACCTCATTTTTCCTTTGCTCTAACAATCAGATTTAAAAATTACAAGAGTGGCCTGAGACGGAGCACAATTCCCATCCGTGATGATGTGACAAGAATGCATCACTGTGAGGGAATAAACAAAAGGCAAATCAGTTAAAAATGAAAGAGTTGATAAGAACTTTGCCTCCTTCTAATAGCCTGAGCAAAGAAATCACTTTCTCAGGCAAAGAAACAAACCTTGGCAACTGGTTCCAGCTTGAATGTCATAAAGTTCCCTTTGGAGCAGAAAGGTCTTAAAGTTACAAGCAAAGAACTCAAGTGAGTCTTTTTCAGAGAGAGGTTAATTCTGTTACTGTTGCTTTCTTAAAGGTCTGTTCAGCTCTTGTTGACTTTACAAGGCACTGGGAAGACAGATCAGTGTCAGAATTAATTTTACATCAGCAGGAGGAAAGCCAGCACAGCTTAACATACCTGCTTCCAAACAACTGGAATTGGTAAAACTCCCTCACCAAAGTACACAGTGAAGGAGCAGTATGTAACTTCTCATTGTATAGGAGCAAGACAGCAGCTGCACTTTGAAAAGCACAGGAAAATAATTCTGTCAAAAGAAAGGAGGGCAATTACCCTTGTAAAGCTTTAGATTTACCAGATGATTTGATTTTAGAATAGAATATTTCCCAAATGTGCCCCTAGGTATAGAGTGTTTGCCCAAAACGTGCCATGTGCAGCTATGCAGTTTTTGCAGCAAAGAGCTCACATCCTGCATTTAGACACATACAATAAATATACAAGATGGGCACAAGAAGCAAATGTAATGGTAGGGGAGAATTACAGCCACAAGTTTACAAGGCAGCTTGGTTTTCTCAGTATGCCAAATCTTGATAACTTTTTTTTTCCTCATCATTTGCAGACAGATTTTGTTGCTGCTGAGAAGCTGATTTTGTAAGTTGATATAATGCATGCAGGGCTTTATTTAGTATTTGGCACACACATTGGACTGTTTTTCTGGAGAAAGAAACAGAGACAAACTGACAACATATCCTTTCTGGTACTGCAAAAATCTCTTCATTTTCTACTGTAACAAACTTCAAATCTAAGATGAATAGGAGATCCTAAGCCTCTGCACACGATCTCATGGCTTGTTGGACAAAGACCCTTAAAAAACTCCTCCCAAAACACCCAGAACAAAACAAAACCCTCCCCAAAATCCCCCCAAATACAAGAGCACTGGTTTTCCCACAATCCTGGCAGTGCAGGGAGACAAAGGGCACTCTATGCAGAAGAAGTAGGTTTCTTGGTCTCGGTCCCAGATGTCTGCAACGTAACACTGTGTCCCCACGGCGGGGATTAATGTGCAAGGGGCTGCCTGCCCCTCCTGATACCCACAGGGAGGATCAAAAAGGATTTTGTGAAATGTGTTCCCTGTCTGGGGCTCTCCCAGACTGGCTGGTTTTGCCTGAGTTTCTTAAACAGCTTGTGCTAGTGCTGGAGGGCACTCGCCTGCTGGCAGGGCAGACAAGGCAGGTGTATCAGAAAACCTGTGTGGGTAACACTTCTAGTTCCTCTAGGCAGACTTAAAATAGGGCAGTGTGGTTTCCCTTTAAAAGACAAGAAATTAAAGTATCAAAATATAAACATATTGAAGTCCTTAAGGGTTCTTTAATATCTTGCACTCTTTAACAGATAATTTTCAGAAGCCCTGCAGAAAACTCTAAATCAGAAACTCAACTTGTAAAATATTAACTAAATAATTGCTTAATTCAGACTTTTTCCTGCAATGGTAATTCCCTTTACAGACACACTCTTGTGAAGGACAAGAGCTGTAGAAGATGGAATACAGCCTGTAAAGCATGTAACTAAAAAGGAAAACTGTGAGAGCTGTGCAAAAAACTGACAGCTATATATGTACGTAATTAACACCTGTTTCAAACCAATTAAAAAGTCACCTAATCAGGGTGCAAGGTAGAATGCAATTCTAATACCTATGATACTACAGATACTGTATGTAAGAAAAAGCTCATTTGGTTTGCATCATTTAACTGTGCACTGTAGGTATAGTCAATATACTAGGAGTTTCTGAAGTTCACTACTATTAATTCTATATTCCTGAAGTATTTTAAAGTTGTAATAGCTGCAGAATGTGTACAGAAGCATGTTTTGAATACAAAAACTTCTAGGAGTAAAGGGAAAATTAGAACATAAGCTACCTTATTTTTTTTTCAGAAAAAAACAAGGGTCCTGAAAATACCTTCACTCTCATGAGGAAAACCATCTCTAGCTGATGCAGATATTTAACTGCCCTGTGCTCCTTACAAACATACAGAAAAACTAAATCAGAGCTAAAGATCTGTTGCATTTTAGGCACCATGAGAGCCACAGTGCTGGCTTGAGAGTGGGGTTTCCATGCACTGGCTTCTCAGCTGGGCTTCCCCTGGACTGGGAATGCCCCTGCAGAGACACTGGCAGTGCTGGTACAGACAGAATTACTCTGGTTAATTGAAACTATCCAAACAGCAGCTCTTAAAGTATGTTACGCCAGGTCCCTGTGAGGAGCCATGCAGGACAGTGACCTGCAGCAAAGGGAAGGTGCTGTGTGACTGGGAGCTGGCACAGCTGGCACAGGAACAGACAGGTGCTCATACCCTTGGCTGCCTTTTGTAGTAATTTCTGTAGTATAGATTCCCCAATCAAACTTCCTCTAGCCTTCATTTTTACTGAGCTGGTCTGCCAAGTTCTTCTTTTCATAAATTCACACTCTCTAGAAGTTACAGTCATACTTTCAAGCTTTCCACTGTAACAATGAACATAGAATTATATTTAAAAGGAATACCTGTAAATTAAAGTTTTTACTGACCTCTGTAAATTCAGAAAGCCCAGAATGGAACAAAGTGGAATTAAACCCCATGAAAGCACATCTATATTAACTGCTACGTGTTCATTTTGTTTCCCAAACCCTCTACTGAGCATCTTATTTAATCCTTATGTAAAGTTACTGAGATGAATTCTGCCCAGCTGTAATTCCTTTGTGAAAAATTGCATCTATGAACATTTAGTCAAACTGGGCTAAGTACATATCCAAAGGCAAAATTCTACCCTAATACATCTTCTGTGTAACTTGCTCAGGTTGTTGAATTACACAAGGGATGAACCAGGATATATCCCCATCCTCTTGGCACATGGGAATGAACCTATGAACATGTCACAAGGGGACATGTTCATAGCATAATTATAGCCCAACATGGATGGGTTTATATTTTGCTGGTTGCTGGAGAGATCAACAGAGCTCCACCCACATGGATGTAACAGTCCCCTTGTCCAGACTCACTGGACCCACTGCCAGGAGTCGAAATACAGCTTCTCTTCAAAACACAAAATCAAGGAATCTGGCAAGGTAGCAGCACAGTGCTGCAGCTCATGTGCAGGCACATGTGTGTATTTTCTTGCTGCTGCTCTCCATGCGGAGATTGGTAAAATAGATCATGTTGTATCTTGGTTTAGCCACATCCTTAAAAGTAACAGCACACTCAGCTTACAGATTTGTTCTTGTTCCTATAGTTTGGATGAGGAAAATCCAGTTGTGTTGTTTTGCTCAGAAGAGAAATGGTTTTTCTTGGTTTGCAGTCACTGGCTGCACCACTTCTTGTAGTTGCTGCCCAAATGGACAGGCCCTTCCCTGAGCTATTTATAGGGAGGTAAGTGGAAAAAGGGGAAGGAAAAGAATGGGAGAGGGGGAGGTGTTTGTGGCATGCTGCTGAGGATTAGAGAGTTCACATCCCAGCTTCTAAGGTTTCAGCCTTAATCTTCCAACACATGCAAAGCCTTTCAATTTCACTTCGAGGTCATTAACCACGTACAAAACAGTCTAACTGCTGGTGACAAATGTGGGCACAGAACTCCACAGAGGCAGCTTTTCAACGAGGTTGTCAGGAGTATAAATCAGTCTGGGAAAGAAACATGGAGCTTTAGGTAAAAGTTTCTCCTTCTAAAATCTGCACTTTAAATTTTAAATCAGACAGATTTCAAGTTTATGAGTTTTAATAGACATTTATCTTCTAATTTATCATTTCATGCTGCATATCATTTACCAGTAACTGCTGATTGAAAGAAGAAAAGCAAACCTAGAAAAACTCTAAAGGATAAGCATGTCACACTATCTATATTATGTAAAGAAAATGCAACTAGAAGACATTCAGTCCTTCACTGGAAATTGCTTGTCCTGCAGTACATTTTGTGTCTTTGTGATAATATGAAATCACAGAATATTCTGAGTTGGAAGGGACCCCCAGGGATCATCAATGTCCAGTATTAGAAGGCTTTCTTGGTGGAGGCTTTTCACACAGCTAGTATTCTTCATCACTCAGGAAGATCATCTGATGGGATCAGCCTAAGCTGACCTGCAAAATCAAGTGCCATCAAAGCTGGGAATTTCCATGTGACGTAACATCTACGTGAGAGTGCTGCACTGCAGGGACTGACACAGCCCCCTGGACTGACTGAATGATTCCCTGACTCTGAGTAGAAACAGCCATTATAAGCAGAGAGATCACGTGGAAAAATTTTGGTTCTCTTCATAGTTAGTCATGGATGAGGCTCAAGGCTGCTCTGCAGTGGACAGAGAGCAGGTGGGAGGAAAACAGTTGCTGGCAAGGTCAGCTTGAACTGTCTGGGACCTGATATAAATTGCAGGCACTGATCAAGTACCACTTTCCAGAAAATGAATCTCCTCACAAGTTCAGGTTTCCAAGAAGGATAAGCATCACATCTTACTTTGCATCAAATGTGTGCTGTTGGGAAGAACTCTTCGAAGAGATGAAATTTCTTACAAGTAAATGTATTAAATACATTTGTTTTACTGGAGAGGTTAGAACCAGTATTAATGGTAACTGCAGTTGATTTAAGTTTCAATACAGGTAACCTTAAAGACACATAAAATGAGAAGCTTCTGTCCTCAAAAAAAAAGCCCCCCAAAAACTAAGGGAAGAAAAACTAACTAGTAGACACAAAATAATTGCTTGCCAGCAAAATGCATTGTCTGAAAGAGTGGGAAAGCTAATGACAGTAAATCTAGTTATTAACCATCAGAGAGTACTAAGACGTTACAGGCAAAAAAGCAGCAATAAGAAGCTTTTCCTTGGAAAACAGACTACAGCAAGAAATACACATCTCTGTTTAAGTCTGTGAAATCTGTAAATATGATGAGGGAGCAAATGTTTGATAGCTGTGGGAGTTACACGAATAAAATAAATGAATTGCAAGTATCACTGGTTTTAAAGAAAATCCATCTATTTCAAATGATTTCTTTTAGGAAAAGTCTAGGAAAGAAACCAGGAGGTGATGTCTGATGATGTCCTCTGCTATTTTTTCCAGCTAGGTATTTGAGGGCTCGAATTGACAGTTCCCTTCATTCTGACTAGGCACATTTCTCCTTTGTAACTTAAACTCAGTTACCTATAGTATTAACCTGAAGATTTAATCAACAGTATACTGACCAAAATATATCCCAAACTCGCTTATGGAGTCAAGTGCAAGACCATTTCAGGTGACAAATTCTCAAATCTCATCTAATTCTGGATGGCTGAATGAAGCATCATAGGTATTTAATGATCTCGCTTTGGTTTCTACTCTGTTATTTAGCTCATGATTGTTAATTTACATTACATTTACTCCAGTGTCTTTTCAATGCCATGTATGTTTGGAGGTGGAACAGTGGGGGGAACACCTTTGTAAAAGAAGCAAGAGCCCAAGAAAGCCCCTATTTGATGAAGACTAACTAGGGGACTAACTGTGGGGTTCTTGTTTCCAAGTGCTGAGGAGTTGTTAGGTTTATTGAGTGCTTGCAGTATGTGTGTCAAATTCCAGCAAGACTTCAGATTTAATGAGACAGAACATTGAAATATACTCTTTTAAACTCGAGAACACACATCTGGAGGAAAAAGGGGGTAGTGCTGTGTTGTTTCCCTTCTCCACCTGTCCTCATGACACTGGTCCCTGTCTTGGCTCTCAACCTTGCACCTTTCCATCAAAACACTTTCTGACCTGAATTCCCACCATCTCCCAAAACGTGTCTGGCAAACAGAAGCAAGTTACTTCCTGATTGATGGAAAAGAAATTATTTTGGGAAAAAAAACCCCAAAACAAAACAAAAAACCAACCGAACAAACAAAACTATACTAAATGTAGTCCTGAATGGATATTTTAGTGATACATGACTGGATATAAAATTACACTGCAAATTTATAAATGTAAAAGGGGAAAAAAAAGTTGTGCTTTTTCCTCCAAGGTAGGTTGAGGGATATTTTTTATGTTTTTTTGTTGTTGTTGTTGTTGTTTTGGGGGTTTTTTTTAGGTTATTGTAAGCAAAATAACTCTCATCTAGCCTTTATCTTTCAAGGGACTTTGCAGATACTTTAAAATGCAGGTTTACAAAGCCTCCAGCAGTAAGGAAGAAGTGACTGCATTAAACCCAAAAGGTTTTCAATATCAGTTTTTCACTGAAATGGAGAGCTATTTGTATTTTGCAGACCAACAAAGATAAATTCTGCCTTTTCTATTGCCTTGCACAAATTGCCAGTTTTCACGACAAATTTCAAATGAGTTTCAGGACTAAAAAATCACAAGCTGTATCTCAGCATTCAAGAGGGAGCATGAACATCCTGTGGTGCTTGGGACACATATCAGAAAAACAAAAATTAAAATCTTGGAGAGAATATGTAACTAAACTTCTGCCAGAACCCTGGAAACTGAACAGAATGCCATAAAACTAGAGGTGTGATGTACTTCATTTGCCTCTTTCTGGGGAAGGACTGATTCATTGCTACCTTCTCATGGTTCTTAATCATCAAGTTTCCAGATAAGGCAAATAGCTCCAGTATTAGAGCAGGAAAAATTCCCTGGGGTATTTCTGAGGGTGAATTCAGATTCTTCTAACACATTTTTCAATTGAAGGGCCTGATTTTTGGGAGAAGATTTGGATTTCGTGGGTAACTCACAGAAAGTAAGATGCCCATTCTTTGGAGTGTGATGGTAACTTCTGGTTGGAAAACATCTCTCATTTCTGCTTTCAGTAGCAGTAGAAAGTGGGAAGAAGAAATGAACCTTCAAGCACTTTACTAATATGAACTGGTTTCTGATATGCTTGTTTGCTTGCTATGTCTTTGATTTTTCTTTTCCTTCCGTAAACTTGGAAAGAGAGAGGTTTTGCTCATGAGGGTGAAGGTATTTTCAGGACAATTATTTTTTTTTCTGAAAAAAAATAAGGTAGCTTATGTTATAATTTCTGTCTGACTTCATGCTAAGTCTTCTATAATTATTAAAAGATATATCTTGGAAAAAAATCTAGTCAAGGTAAAGAAGATTCTTCTAGGTAAGAAGGGCTGATTTTAAGATTTAAAACCACAGTACAGTCTCTGGTCTAACAGCAAACATTGAAATGTTACTCTGGGAAGGCATGTAGCTGAGAGAGCAGATGCATCTGATCCTAAAAGCATTGCATGGGATATTTTTCATATCAGACAAGCCTCTGAATTTGTAAAGAAGGATAATTTTGAGTAGCCAGTCATGAGGCAAATTGTTTAAACTACTTAGTACTTAAAGAGATCTGAATAACAGATTGACAAGCATATAAATACAAAAATAGACTTCATGTTTTTGTTTTGTTTTTGTTTTGTTTTTGTTTTGTTTGTTTGTTTGTTTTTTTCCCTGCCCTGGAACTGCATGGACTTTTGACAAACACTATGTTCGCATAACAAAACATAGTTCTGACACAAATACCATCTTCCAGCAGATGAAGAATTTGCACAACCTCACAACCCACCATTTAAATTGCAATAGAAGTAATTGCAATTTACTGGTGGCTGCAGGCAGCAATTGGAGAGAAAGTAGGTGTGGAGAGTAGTATTCAGAACTGCCTCTCCAAAAGATGTGCCAATTCCCTGACAGGGAAATCACTCTTGAAAACTTTGCCAACCATTTATTCCCTGCCAGCTTGAAGGCACTTTGCATTTTGGAGCAGTTTTATCCACGCTTACAGTAAAACGCCAGAAACAAAGTACTTTTTTACTTCTGGCTGGCTGTGAAAATGCAAGTTTAATATAGGGAAATAGAGAAACAGAATCTGATGCCTGTTTTCCAAAGTGTCACTTGAGAACACACACAAAAAAAAAAAAAATTAAAGAGGAAATATCTTTTTGTTCTGCTAACTTTAGGTCCTTCACTTTTTTTTTTTTCTTTCTTTCTTCCATTTTTCCCTTAAATCCTCGAGGGCAAACCCCTGTATTTCAAACGCTAATTCATGCTTTGGACTTCAGTCTTATTTAAAGAAGATTGTGTGAGGAGAGGAAAGGAAATGACAGTTGATTTTCAAGTTTAATAAGGAATGAAAAAGAGAGTATGGAAGTCCTCCGATGTCTTCTCCTCCAAAACTGTTCTACATTTACCTGTTTAAAAACCCTAAATCAGGCTAATGAACTCCAAGGAGATGTCTTATTAAAGGTGCGTGGAACCCAAATAACAGAGCACCCACTGTCTGCTGGCACAGGATAAGAGGGTGCACCAGCTAATTAGATCCCTTTCTCCATTAGCCCAAACAAGAGGTATCCTAGAGTTTAATCCACACACAACTGGAATTTTAAAGCCCAAGACTCTTAAACCCATTAATCCATGGAAACACACTGACACTTTCCTCAAAATAAAATTGCTAATGACTGTGCTGTGTGGGAAGGCCCAAAAGATACAAAATGTCTGTAAACTGCATCAGTTATTGTCACATAGAGGAAATAACAACTGCTGCAGACTCTTTATCATGTGTGTAAGTCAATCCCCCTGTTAGGTTGCTGGACCACATTGTCTTTGCTAGCTGTATGAATGGTAACTACTGACTAGCATGCTGTAGGAGGCCTTTAAGAATAGGTGAGGAACTGTTTTGTTGTGCTTCCTTATGCTTGGATTTAGGATATTTATTTAAAACTTGGCCACCCTACTTCCAATTCTTGCCGTGTCTGGCTTTCAAATGATGACAGAGAGTTTGAAGTATTTCTTGCTTGATTTCCATATCTGTCTTTCTTAGGGGCAACAAATCAAAATGCCTCCAAAGAATAATGAAAAAAATCCTAATTTTTTTATTCTCTAATTACACATCTTCATATACAAACTTCTGCCAGAGTGAGTTTGATTTCCTTCACTATGAGACAGCTGACATTTACCATTTTATCACAGTCAGTTTTGACTGAAGAAGAGGAAATTAAATGCACCTGAAAAGTCATTAGCTAGATGAACACAATACTTAACACTACCACTCAGTTGTTGTTAAATTGGCATCAAGTCAGTGTATTGTCAGTATTAATGCCACTATAACTAATTGTCATATTCTTGAAGATGTAAAAAGTTTTACTCATCCTCATATATCTGAGCATAACTAGTCCTCAGTAGTCAAAGTCGGTTTTGCTGTTATTTAGGTAGATAAGAAGCCCCACAGAAGTCATAAATATTCACTGTGTTTCATATCACTCTTTACTTGTCAGCTGTGCAGCAGTCCCGTGGGTAAAGAGTCAGCCACTTGGATATTGTGGCCCGTGTATTTAGCATATGATAAAGGCAAGCCATGAAGGGTGCATGCAGATAACGGGTTTACAAGCTGCACTCTTGCCAGGCACTTACAAACTGGCTGATAAATTTGATGTGCTCAGAGTCTCAAGTGTGGCATTTATAATGTGGCAGAGCCACAGGTCCCAGGGTGTTTCTTCTCTGTCACAGCTGGGTAATCCTTCTGGTGCCCTTCCACTATTGCCTCAAAAGACAGGCTCCTGCCAGAAGCTTTCTGGCTCTGAACAACCAGTGGTGCACTTAGTGTCATCCTCCTAATCACCCTCCCTTCTCCATTACCTTCTTTAATTACAAGCCAGGCTGCACTTGTGCACTTACTTTATCATCAAATACAGACTTCAGACTCAGTTTGTATGGGACTTACCAATGCCTCAGCTTCTAAATCAGTTTTACAGGTAGTGACTAACAAAACTCCCGTGTAATGTGTCATGAAAATATCAGGAAAAATTCCTACCTGATGTTATTCTATTGATTTACCCTTGAAGTTGGCTTAGATCAGGGACTAAACCAGCCCTTTCTATTTACCTTACTTTCGTGTTTACTAATACCTAAAGAAAATACTACTTCAGGTTTTTTTCCCAGTTTTTGATTGAGTCAGAGGTTTGATCTTCAAGTGTTTTCATAAGATTAACTTTTTTCTTCAATAAAATCAAGAGAGGCTATAAAACTAAATGAAGGTAAAACCAAGTCCTGGTGAACATCAGGAGTGTGTTTTGTTTTTTCCACAAATCAGACTGCTTGTAATGAAGATACAAGGATCATTCCTAAAGAATCAAAGGATCTCCCTAGAGATAAAAGGGATCAACACCAAGACCAGCACACAGGTCTTGGTAAGCATGTATCTATAACTATGCAAATGAAACACTGGACTTTTACTTCAGTTTCTGGAAGGTTTTTTTTCCTAATCAATTCCACCATGTGCAAAAAGCTTCAGTCCCTCTTCCCTGAGTTTCCATGAAAGTGCTTATCTCCATTTTTTCTCTTCTATATGCAGTTTCTCAGCATGTTTTCTCATAGCTTATTAATTCTGTATCAGTTGACAAAACTCTGTCTTCCTGCTGTGGGTCTGGATGGCAAAGCTGCTGAAATCTTTGCTCTGATGGGACTAGAGAGTTGTTGTGGATGCTGTAGCAAGTGGCTCTCAAGTTAGTCAAGGATTTGTGCTGGTTTGGTCTCTGTCTACAAAGCAAATGTTCCCTGCCAGTCTGCATGTCATTCTTCAGGGGCTGGAATATTGTCTTTGCAACACTCTTTTTCATGTAGTATTCAGAGCAATTCATGAACACTAATGGACAATGAGACAGGCGTTTCTTTTGGCTACTGTTGATAAAGAAAGAGATTTGTTGCTCTCTAAAGCACTTTCTGTATGTTCTGTGATCAGTGTATGCCCATATCAAGCTTCATATCCTGATATGGTAGGATGCCATGATGCTTATTACTGCTTAGGAAGAGTTAGGTGTGTTTCTGTGTTATTTCAAAGTCTCAAAACCTCAAAGACCCTTAAGGAAATGAAAAAAATATTCTAGCTGCTGTCTATATAACCCCTCTACAACTGAACTCTTGTAGAGGTACAGATACTGGAACCTATTAAATAGAGTTTCACACCTTCCTCAGGTTTATGCTTACCTTAGTGTTACCTGGCCTCTTTTTTAAGTATTAGTTGCCATGCTAGTGCAAGGTTGTACACTCTCTTATTCCATAAAAGTGGGATTTGACCCCATGGAAAATACACTGACAAATCAAAATGTGTAATCGGTTTAAAGTTCAAGGGTGCAGCCAAATCCTGAGCCAGTGTAATTTGACCTAGATTCACTGAAGCAAGTGGAGCTGCAGTGAACCTCACAAACAGAATTGATCCACTGTGGTTGCCCTCACACGGTGAGGATGCCAAGGAGATATTTAATGCCCGACGGTGGAAGTGGTTTGCTGTTTCAGCAAAATGGAGTTTCAAAAGAGGAAAAAAAAAAAAAAAAGTTTTCCTTAGGCTACTTTCCACAAATAATAGTGATTGAAGAGCCAGGATGCTGAGGAAACTCTCAGCTGAGTTTAAGGGACACCAGCAACATGCACATGCTTAATTCTTTGTTGCAAGAGAAAGGAGTGCTTCATCAATGGTCCCACTACTTGGGCCAAAAATCTGTTTGTCATTCATTTGCTCCTGATACCTTTGGTAGCATCCTCCCATGTGCCCATGACCCCTTGCCCCCAAGCTCCAGGTCCATCTAGAAATCAATGTGCTGTGACTTTTAACCCCACAGTGGCATCATTGCAACACTTTTCATCAATAGGTCATGTTTTTGTTTCAGTAGCTACTATTTCAAGGACACTCCTTCAAAAACTTTTAGAGCCAAAGCAACCTTCAGCCTTTACATCACTTTACACATTTTCCAAAACTGGCAATTCTTCCTCCAGAATGCCTTTATGCATAAGTAACAAGCCTTGGGATATCTCAGCAACTTCTGAACTCTAAGGTTGCTGAACATACAGAAGAGAAAAACTTGCTAATAGAAACCCATCTGTAGCTCTGAATGGCAATTTCTGGATATTGCTTCCACTCATCTCAAGAAAAATACCAAGGTTAATTGAACAGCTCTAAGAATCAAAAAGAACAGGTTAAGGGTAGGTCTCAGCTGTCATTGCCATTAGTACAAAGTTGCCACTGCCTATATTGCCAACTAATGTTTTCTTGATTTGCTCTAGTATAACTGTCTTCATCTCAGTCCTGGAAGGAGGCAAAATGCAGTATCTTAACTAGTCCAGGGTATTTTAAGTTTTTTTCCCAGATGACTCAGTACTCCTGAGCACTTGATATTAGCTGTACCAATTACTGATAAATAATGCACATTGCCTTCTGCAACACCAGGTATCTTTGTAATCTTCTTCCTCTGTCATAAGGAAGACATTATCAATGGCTGGTACTAACTTGGGTTTTGTGCAGCTGTGGTAATTTAGTCATGGGGTTTGTGTTTATGTTCCACCCTACATGATAAGAAATAGGAATTTGATAATGTAGTGGGAAGACATTGTGGTGGGCTTAGGCAGTATAAACTACTGCACTATTTCAGGTCTTTTCCAACAGGGCCTTCTCATATCCATCATTCCAAGGCTGAGTTGATGGCAAATAGAATACACAGGAGAAACAGATCCAGACTGACAGCAGGTGGATACATCACTGTTAGGAGGAGGACTAAAGTTAATTCATGGAATGACTATTTGAATATTGTTCTTGTCTGACTGTCGTGGGCGAAGGAGGGGGAACCCAATTCGATTTTTATTCAAGGAAGGCAGAATTTACTATATATGATGCAAATGGGAGTGGGGGAGAGTATATTTGTTGTTATAAAAGAGAAACTATGCTCTGTTATTAATCATGTCTCAAGCTTTGATACAATAAGCTTGGCCAAATTGTTCATTCTCACATGCCTCAGAATTTAAGGCTGAAAAATACTTGTATGATACTATCCTACTTTGTGAGGTCAGAGTTACACTGAAAGCATTGCTGTTTATAAACAGGATGAGCCCCTTTGGGAGAGTTACTATGACTGCAAAGACACGATGTGCTATGGGGAAACGGTCTTGCTCGCTAAATAGGTGATTCCATTGTTCCACTTTAATTCTTTAAAATGCTGCACTGGAATCTAAAACTCCATTGTTCATTCATTACGTGAAAAAAAAAATAAAAATAGTGTTCCACTACACACTGCATGGCTAACACAAGAGCTTCTACTAAGATAACAAATTAACGGGAATAATCAGTTTATGTAACATGCTCAAACGCACCTCGGGGTAGAGAAAAACGCACCTGCTGGGAGAGGGGCAGGACAAAGGGGAGATGGATGCTCAGAGGCACCTCTTGCTCACTTCCCTCCCTCCACACACGACCCCGTTCTTCCACGAGCCTGTCCCCGCACTCTGCCCGGTTCCCCGGGGGCTCCCTCTGCCCCATCCTTCCTCTGTCCCTCCTTCCTTCCTTTCTTCCCTACAACATCCCTTCACCGCCGCTCGAACCCAATTGTGCGGGGATGGGGGGGGAGGCGGACAGCCGAGAGCATCCCCGAAAAATCCGGCCCGTAGGAGCAGAGATAGCAACGAGGGAGGGAGGGATGGATGGATGGATGGATGTGGCTGGGGAGCCACGGCGAGCAGTGGCGTCTCGTTCGCAGCCAGCCGCGGGAGGATGTGCGTGTGTGTGGTGGGAGCGGGTTGCAGGGCTGCGGTCGTGCCGGGGGCAGCGCAGGGTCCCCCGGGCAGGGGGGACACTCACCATGGTTGCGGAGCGGCGGCGAGGCGCTGTCCAGGGTATCGCCCTGCTCGGCGCGGCTCTGCGGGCGCGGTCCCCGAGCCCCCGCTAATAAAGCGCCGCCTCCTTCCCCGGCGCCCGCCCCCGCACACACGGGGCTGGGAGGGACGGGAAGGCAGCGGGGATGGATGGGGAGCAGCCGCGGGGAGGGGGGATGCAGTGGCTGAGGAAGGGGAGGAGGAGGCTGAGGGATGCTTGTTCCACCGGCGACCCAGATGTCACAGCAGATGGTGAACGTTTTGCCTTTGTTGGAATCTTCCCTGTTGGGAAGGTTCGGTTCATTGGACGGTCGCTTTTGGGAGCGCTGGGTGGCTGCTGTGGTCCTGGCGCGGACCTGTTTTATTCAAAGGGGGTTTGGTCTTTGTTCTAGAGCTCAGATTTGCATCTGCACTTCTTCGAGCTGAAGCCCTGAATGCTCCACACACTGCGCCAAAATGAGGTCCACTGCCTAATGGTTAGTAGTTGGGCTCGATCTAAATGATTCTGTGATTCTCCCTGGCGATCTGACTATTACGGAGGGATTGATGGGAAAATGTTCATTTAGGTTGGCTAGGGAGGAGGCAAAAATCACACAGAACAGGAGCTACCTGACCCCATTACAACTCTGCCACTGATAAAGAGCTAAAAAGGAGTCAAGGAAGGAAGCGGCTTTGTGCTTGGTAGAAAACACACAATGTTTCACACCTTCAAAGCTGATTTTTGTTCAAAGTGCGAAACAAGCCTTATAGCTCAAATAAAATGTTTAGTTAAATTATCAAAGCTTATTGAAAACGTCCCCCTTCTTTACCCTTGCTTTTAATAGAGGTCTTTAGCATGTGAAATGAAAATAATATTTCTTAGAGTTTATTAAAATCTTTCACTTTTATTTTCTAAATGAGAACTTGTAAAAAAAAATATTCATGCATGCACTTCCATTGTTGCTCTCTCAATTGTTTGCACAGTTTTGTTGCCCAGAGCTCAGAGAACAGTATTTCCTGGTTTCAGAGGCACAAGCAGTGGAAATAAGGGGATCATGCGTGGTGCAGAAAAGGTATTATCTGCACAAACTAAAGTGTACTTTATGTACAGGTATTCTATATTTGTCAAAAATGTAGCATTGATGTTCTGAACCTCAAGATTTCCTTTCTTGTAGGCTCTTTGTCCATGTACTACCTCACCCCTTGCTTTTTCTTGGATGCAGAGGTCCAGCAAAGGCAGTGAGGATGACTGTCTTCCCAGGGCTGCCTGTCTGCCCAGAAATGACACTGCCAAGAGATTCAAGTGAAAGCGTGTCCTCATGTAATTTCTAACCCACTTTTGCAGAGTTGTTTGCTCAAGCTTCCAAATTCCAGCACAGTGAACACTGAGCTGCCACAATTCTGAGGCTGACCTGCCAACCTTTCCCCATTACATCTTTTTGATAGGTTATTCATTTATTTATATATGTGTTACTACAAACCATCTTGAAATACTGGGGAAAAAAATGCTTTTTGATATCCATCCTGACCCCAGAGAAATTGTTCCCTGAGCAGAAAATCATCCTATTTGTCCAAAAGAGTACTCTTTAGGTGCTGTAGAGCAATGAACATTTTGGAAGCTGATAGGCAGAGAAACTTGGTAGTGACTTGGTGCAGTGGAATGCTTCAGCTTCACAAATTTTATTCCAATTTCTTTATAGTCCAAACAGGCTGGAGTTCATGTGTCAAGCCAAATTCAGACCTAATAATACATTAACACAAATAATTTTTTAAAACATTACTTTTAATTTTTCTAGTTTTACTGGCACAGGACAATGGTTATGTACCTGAAGATCTTGACTCTGCTAGTGGCACCATGGGGAGTGACGAGGACTGTGTGACAGAGTTTTATAGAATCATGGAATGGTTTGGATTGGAAGGGATCTTATTGATCACCTAGTTCCAACACCTCTGCCATGGGCAGGGACACCTTCCACTTGTCCAGGTTCGGGGTCCCATCCAACTGGCTTTAAACACTTTCAGGATGGGGCATCCACAAGTTCTCTGGGTATCCTGTTCCAGTGCCTTACCACCCTCACAATAAAGAATTTCTTCCATATATCTAAATTTCCCCTCTTTCAGTTAACGTTTATTAATTTTTTGTTAACTATCAGTGAGTGCTAAAGAACTGTCAGTAATAAAACTGAGTAATCAGATCAAAGTGAAAATTTGCTTTTTTTTTTTTCTCTGCTATGGTTAGTTCTTTCTAAATGTCATTTTTTGTTTAGAAACTACAGCTGGTGTAGTATGTTCATAAAGCCAAAGCTTATATTAATTTGCCAGCTTTGAGCATGTAAAATAAACACTAAATCAGAATAAACATTATGCTGGACGAAGCATTGAACAAAGCGATTGTGGAGCTTCGCAGTTTTTGTAACAAATCCTTTGTTTTAGCACCCTCTCTCGGACACAAACCAATACTGCTGGTGTTTACTCTTAAAAGCTTAAAGCTGGAAAGTCATTGCAACGTCCAGGAAAAGCCTCTGGCTGTAGTTACAGATATAGTTTAGTTATGTGGTTTGGTATTCCATAAATTGACATAAATAGAATTTTCCCATCCTTCTTATGCTCCTCATCTTTATACAAATACTCTGTGTTGCTAAGTCAGCCAAAAACTGGGAAAAGATTGAAGGTGAGCTGTTACAAAAGGCCATAGTTAGATGTGCTGTTCCCCACTCTCTGCACAGAGGAGCCTGTTAAACTTAACAGCTCTGAATTGTGGATGGACCTGAATGTTCTCTCTTATATCTGCCAGTATTCAGTGTTAGGGCAGCATATGGAAGCCCCAGCTTGGGATCATGGCCTTGCTGTGTTGAGACCTGCACCAAAGCGTGCACAGTGTGATGTGTAACAGGATAACGTGCAGAGGGAAAAGGGTGGCAGGAAGGTGTTCTTTGTACTCCCACTCCAGGAAAGAGAAGTGAATTAATGCCAAAAGAAAGTCACCAGTGTGAAGGACACCAAGTAACAGAAAGGGCTATGATTTGCACTTTTTGCATGAACTATCACTACCTGGCCAGCTTCTGGGGTACAGCTGATAGGCAATCAAGCTTCTATACATTGTTTTTGCTCCAGCTCTTGGTATGGTTGCCAGTTACCTTCAAAGATACTGTATGTGCCAGGAGAAGGATTAAAAAATTAGGACACTGTAGAATAAAAACTGCCTGGATTACTTTAACTTGCTCTCCTTGTGCATATTCATTTTAATAAGCCTTATTTGCAATAATAGCCTTCAGCAAGACTCCTCAATGCATGGTGCAGATGATAAAAAACAAACAGGAGACCATGAATGATGCAAGGACCCGGAAAAGGACAAAACATAATCTTGTTAAAGTGGCTGAAATTGCTTTTCTGGTCTACTATTTACGTATCTTTTTTTCTACAGCTAGTCAATGATTTTGTTCTTCCCTCTGCTGTCTGCCCCCAGGTAACCAAGTGTAGATTTGTCAGAGTGCTGAGCATTTACAGCAGTACTTGACATCAGCAAAAGCTGTACTACAAATAGACTAAACACAAGGGAGACATGAGATTTTCCCCATTTTGATGGGTCACAAGGCCCACTCGAAAGGAGGGACAGTCAAAAACCAGTTGATATTTCAAATGTGTAGTTCAGCCTCAGTCCTCTCCCTGGTAAAGGAGGGATAAAAACATCCCTCCCCCTGTCTTGCTATGCAAACACAAACACTAGTCAACTGGCTGCTATGAAATAACTGGTTAGTCTAGATTCATCAGCTCTTGCATCCTGAAAATAAGGCTTGTGCTCTCAGCATCTCTTTAGCTCTTCCTTGAGCTAAAGAGCCTTTAGCTCCCTTATTCAAGGCATTGCAGGGCCTTGCTGCTTGGAGGAAACATGTCAAGTGCTGCTGCTTTGAGCCAACCTGTGTCTGGGCAGAGGCCCTCTGAGTGCCCACTCACCAGCCTTGTGCTCTAATCCTTTTGCTGCTTGATGAGGGGAGCATCCTCTTTTCCCCACCCCCAAAACATACCTCGATGTGCCTGTGGTCATACACACTGAGAGAAGATGTGAGAAGTCTGATCAGTGTTGAGCATCATAGGGAAAAGTGTTAAGTGTAGAAGATTGCTCGTATGCAGTGAGTGTGTGGAAGGCAATGATGCCACGAGTGAGTTTTCCCATCCTCCTCAGGGAATAGGTGAGCTAAATCAAATTCTGTAACTCCACATTACACACATACACTTAAGGAACTGGAGAGGACAAGTTTGGATTTGTATAAACAGCCTTGTGTCTGAACTTCAGTGATCAGAAAACCTCATATGTCCCACAGTAACCCTGTTTTCTTTACTATGATTTTATGGGGTTTTGAAAAATGTCAACATCCACGCTGCAGCTCCCTTATCCCAAGTGCATCAGTATTGGTATTGTACAACTTTTTAGCACATTAGCACAGGAAATGACATCTAGCAGGATGTATGTGTATTCATTCATATAAATTACCTTTAGTATGAAGAAAAATCTTAGATGAAATCCATATAATAGTATGTTTAGGTTTTTTCATTCAGAAAATTAAGTAATTCATGGAGATCTATATATTAGTTCCAACTGACACAGTGTGTTCTAGTGATTCAAAAGAAAGTGGTTTTTTTTCATGTATTGGGAAAAATAGAATAACAAAGATTGTGTTCACCAAATGGTTGGAGGACCTTTAATCGAATAGCTTGGTTAGAGTGTAACAGCCACAGTTACCTATTGTCTATATTTGTGTGGCTGGAACTTCTGTCCCCTATTGAAGTGCTTCAGCCATTATGTTGGAAAGTCCTTTTTTTCAGTAGTTCATCCATACGGGCCTTCAACAGTCTCAGGCAACCAAAACCAGAGGGAGTCTGAAGTAAGGAAGAATTACCCTCATCGGAGGAGGGCCAGCTTAGGGAAGTACCTAAATCCATGGGGACTGAGAAGTTGTGTCCATGGATGCAGAGTCAGCTAGCTGATGACACTGTGAGGCCACTCTCAATTAACTTTGAAATACAGTGGTGACTGGGAGAGGGTCCTGAAGGCTGGATAAGACCAAGTATCTCTCCTATCTTCAAGAGGAGCAAGAAGGAAGATCTGGAGAACTACAGGTGAGACTCATGTCAGTCCCTGGGAAGGTCATAGAAAAAATCCTCCTGGGATTCATGTGGTCTCTGAACACATGAAGGTGAAGGCGATTGTGACCAGTCCACATAGATTTATGAATGCTAAATCACACCCAACTCACCTGAGTCTTCTACAAGAGGACTAGCTTGGTGAAAGTACTAGAGGAAGGGACACTTAAATAAGTAAAATTTAGGTTTTCCAAACTAAGCATACATTGATTAAAAGGCCTTCAACCTGTATAGTGTAATATGAAAACTCTAATCACTACTTATTGTCATTTTTAACTTCCTAGTGTATTAGAATCATACAATATTCTCAGTTGGAGTGGATCCATCAAAATCGAGTCCATCTCCTGGCCCTGCACAGGACACCCCAAGAACCACCCCAGGTCCCTAAAATGCCACATTGTCTTGAATGGTATCACATATGTTTGGTCATATATGTATGATCCTTGAGTGTATTAATTTGTATATTTATCTCCATGAATATCCATGACCTACATACATGGATCACACACATTTTCCACTCCACAATTACTTTGTTCCAAGACAATTCCTACTTCAGTTATGAATACTGTGTGGTTCTGTGATGCTTGGGTATGTGATGTGAATTAATCAACTATCACTAACAAATCGATCTGGAACCAGATGACATAGATGAAATATTTTAACCCAGTGACAGCTATTTTACAGCAAAGGAAAGGTGGTGGTCCGATGCCCAGAGAACTTACTCCAACTGCAGCTGATAAGTGAAAAATCAGAGAAATAGAAAACTGTAACTGGGAGGGAGCCTGTTTTTCAAAGTTAATATAACAGTAACTGTTAGTGCTGTTTGTTTGCGAAACAGATGAAATCTTGTTTAAGTACATGTAACAACAAGGCTCGAATTACAATGACATTTAAAGATCAGGAGACATGTCAAAGTGAAAACTTGAAAACATGTTTCAGACTAAATGATACTTGCAAAAGACATGCTAAGTTGTTTGGTACTCTAGGCAGAGTACAAACAGGACTGGGAACATAGGGAAAGAAGGGTAGGAATGGAAAGACTGAACTCTGATTTGGTGAACTGACAGCAAAATTAAGGATCTGGATCTTTTGTGCAGTTAATTTTGGTCTAGAGGTGTCTTCAAAGGAGGAGGAATGTGGTATGCTCAGAGATCATGAAAACCATGAATTTTTAGCATGACTTAAAAGGGGTTTTTTTTAAATATTTCACAAAACACACACAAAGAACTGGACTAGCTTTCTTTGATGTCTTGCTGCAATGGTGGCATCTTCACAGGAAATTAAACTTCTTTATTCTGTGATTTACACAATCGTTTTTAGTAGCTTTAGAAAGATTAACTAGCACCTTTTACACTACAAAGGGAAGACATAACTTTATTGCAGTGCTGAAGGCAAAGTCCTTATCACAATCGCGATTAGCTCACAATTCCTGGAGACGTTTTTTCCTCAGGTTTCTCTTACGTGAGGAGGGCCAGCTTTGAAGTGTCCCCACCACTTCAACAGAGGGCAAGAGCCAAGGTCGCACAGGGTTCGAGGCCTCCGTGGTGGCACCGCTGTGGAGCCGACCCTCGGCGAGGCGTGGATAGTCCTTATGGATCGCATTGGAGGGGCCGCCAAGGGCAGGAACGGCAAGAAGGAGGAAGACATTCAAGAAAACAGGTCGCCCCACCCCTAAATCTCAACCATAGAACTATAAAATGGAATCACAGAATGGCCTGGACTGTAAGGGGCCTTAAAGACCACCCACTTCCTATCATGGGCAGGGACACCTCCGGCTAGCGCAGGTCGCTTAGAGCCCCATCCACCTAGCCTGGAATCACGGAGAGGGCAGCAGCCTTTCCTGCAGGGTCTCTGCCGTGTTCAGCGCTTCAGCCGCCGCGTTCCGCCGCTCTCCACGACCCTCGCAAAGCTCTCACCGCCCCCCGCCATCACCACCGCCCCTCACGGCCACAGCCCCCCTCCCCGCGCCGCAGGGCACGCCGGGACTTGTAGTCCTCGCTGGCGCCAATCGCCCTCTCACTCCGGCCGGCCAAGAGCGGGAAGAGAACTACAACTCCCATGAGGCTCCGCGCCCTGCCGCGACGCCGGGTCGGCCGGCGGGCGGAGGAGGAGGAGGAGAAGCAGCAGCAGCAGCAGCAGTGCGGCCGCCGCGGCCGCCGGCCCGGCCCGGCTTCTCTCGCCTGCCCCCGGCCGCGCCATGTGGCAGAGCATCGGGCTGACCCTGCTGGTGATCGTGGCCACGCTCGCCTGTGTGCTGCTCTTCATGCTGTGCGGTGAGCGGGGCTCCCTGGGCGGCCTGGCCTCGGCGGGCGGTGCCTGCGGCCCCTTCTCGGTCGCCCTCACAGCCCCGAGCCGGGCCCGCAATCTGTGCCGGCTCCTTCTAGCCCGGGTTGAGTGAAGGGGATGGAAGGGCGCCGTGCCCCGGCGTGTGGGGGGGCCGTGTGTGCTGCACAGCGCCCTCTTCTCTTTGTTCCCGGGTCATTCCGAGTCTTGATACGCTCTCAGAGCCGTAACTCGGGTGTAATTCGGTCTAATTTCTCCGAAACGGGCGGCTTTGTTTGCCCTCGGACCACTAAACCGTCACCTTGTGCAGCTTGTGCGGCTTGTGCATGTGTGGAATGGCAGGGAATGCAAGAAGTGAACTTGAGGCTGGCATCCCTCTGCCGCCTCTATCCTTCTACCCCCCTCTCCATCCTTCTGCCCCCCCC
>VXAU01001800.1:1499513-1516120 GCA_013399695.1 Formicarius rufipectus
ATCCCTCTGCCCCCTCCTCGCATCCCTCTGCCCCCCCGACATCCCTCTGCCCCCGCCATCTGCTCGCCAGCACTGAGAGCAGCTCTTAGCAGGTCTTTTCTGATGTGGATGGAGCAGAGGAGGCTCAGGAGTAACCTCTTCCCTCCCTACAAGCACCTGAAAAGAGGATGTAGTGAGTTGGGCCTGTCCCTTCTGCGGTGCGTGGAGGGAGAGGACCAGAGGAAATGGCCTTAAGCTGAGACGGGGGAGATTCGGGTTAGATACGAGGAAAACCTTTTTTCACAGATAGAGTTGTCAGGCTTTGGAATGGGATGCTCGGGGAGGTGTTTGGAGTCACCATCCTCGGAGGTGGATCTGGCGCTGAGTGATGTGGTTTGGTGGTTTAGAGGCTATAGTGGCAGTGGATGGTTGGATTGGGTGGTCTTAAGGGTCTTTTCCAGCCTTGATGATTCTACAACCCAATGCTTGCCTTTAATTTTATTTTTTTTTTTAATATGCAGAGTTATTTCGATGTGAGGTACAACTTGCAGGTCTGTTGGAGTTCTTAGAAGAAATCAGCAGTGCAGTGTGTGTGTATGGTGTGATCAATAAAGTGAGCTTGTAGCTCTCAAAAAAACCCCAACAACCCAACAACAAACCACCAAAAAACACACTACCGAACTCAAACTATGCTATACCTTGAGATGAAAGGCTTGTGAGATTTATAAACCCCTTTGGCACTTTGATGCCAGGGTTAGGGTTAATAAGTGGTTTCTAAAAAATTGGGGGAACAAAGTGAGGAGTCAGCTGATATGTAATACTTGACAAAAAATGTTAATTGTTGTGAAGTTGACAAAGCATTGTGAAAAGATTTTGCAATATCAAGAGACTGGATAGTGAAATGGGAAGTGAAATCCAGTATTAACATGTTTGAAGTAGTGCACAAGGAAAGTGTGAAATGTATGCATGCATAATCTATGTAGAGAGATACAGTGGATTCAAACTGAGCTGTTAGTTTCCCAAAGAAAGGATCAGCTCAAGTAACTGCAAGCATTTCTCCAAAATATATGTTTAATGCATTGTAGCAAGCAAACAGGCAAATCAAACATTAGAACCTTGAAATAAAGTAGCAAAGGTCATTTTACTGCTATAGGAATCATCCTTGTGTGACTGTGTCTCAAGTGGGCTTTTTTCTTGTTAAAGTTAAAAAAAATTAAAATCCTAGGGTTTCCTAAATGATTTTGTCTTCAGAACTCTGAAATGACTTCTGCATGAAGAAACTAAACAGGTTAGATCTGTTTAACCTGGAAAGTGGGTGACTGGAGGAAAGGTGATGGTTATAACACTGAATGGCATGTCAGAGGTTAAGTGGGAATGGTTCTGAAATGTCATCATGGCAGAGCAGCTGGAGTACATGAAGTTAAATGGTCAAACAAGCATAAACCAAAAAGTTTTATTTTAGGTCATGGGGAAATAAATTGCAAGTTCATTAACAAGGAGTGTTTTGGGTGCTGAAACTCCTCTCATTCAGAGTTCGTGGAAGAAAGGTCAGCAGATTTAAGCAATAGCAGTAAATCTTGGGTGAGGAAATTTGTGAAATGTAACTGGAACTGCAAGGCTATACTTGGCTTTTCTTGCATGTCCTATACTGTCTATTGTTACAGACTGAACAGTGACCTAAGTGGATATTTATTCAAGTTTCTGTACCCTCATTAGATGTTGACTGGCCATATTTCATCTTTTAGAAAATGAGGCATGGTGCTTACTATGTTTTTTATATTTTCAGAGTATGCATATGAGATCTTTGGTTACTTTCCTGCTGAGCAATTAATAGGATTTTGCAAAATGCTGTTTAAACTCAGAAGCAAGAATCGTTTTCTTCAGGCCTTTCTGCTTTTGTCTGTATGTGACAAATGGAATTGAAATGCCAAGCATGTCTTTACTTTGCCTACTAGCATAAACATTTGCTTGGTGCTTTCTTGCTTCAAGAGAACAAAAGTAAGTATTATACGTTCATCTTGAATTCAGTGAACACTTTGCTTTGAATCCCTTCAGTGTGTTTTGCTTTCAGCGGTGTCAGAGTTGATAAAATGATTGCTTAAAGTCACCTGGTTTTCAAAAGTACTGAACACAGGAAGCTGACATGTTCATTGGGTTTTTTGCAGGGGGTGGCATTTGAACTATTACCCTTTTAGAAGTGACTCAGTAGGATTTGATAATGCTTTGCATTATTTGTAATTATTTTTTCCATCATACAACACATTAATTAAGACTGATACACTTCCAGTTCTCTTGAATGTGGAAAACATTCAGGGAAAACAGTGTCAAGACCACTACTAGAAAAAACTTGAGTACAGGCTACTTTCAATTCAATTGTTTATGTGTGCTAATGATAGGCAGTTTCCCAGTGCCAGGGAGGGCCAACAGGCTGTAAAGAAAAGAGATGGGTGAGGAAGAATCTGCCTGAGTGCTGTGTGTGAGAGCATATGAGTAAATGGCAGTGAGACATACACATTCATGGACAAATCTGATGTAAGAATGACTGGATATAATCTTGAGTGAGCTTGATCTGATTACAAAAATATTGTGTAGCCATCTGATGAGAGGTAGTGAAACAGCCCAATGAAAAGTACTGAGACGGTCAAGAGCCTAAAGAGATGAAATTTGTGCTTTCAGTGGCTTATAAAAGGACTTGTGTGATTGCCTGCAGAGAGTAGTAAACTGAAATATGCAGGAAACATCCTAGGATCATGGGGATTTCTGCTGCTCATAGCAAATATGGTGTGATAAGTGCTATCAAAACTTCTATAATGGGGCAAAACCTCACTTTTTTCTAAAGTGAAAATACAAAATTCAGAGCACACATTATCAGGAGTTATTTGGAATAGTTCTTCAGCCATGTCTGAATCAGGCATTTATGTCTGTAAGAGTACTTTTAATGAATGACCTGATTTCTTTTTAAGTATTTCTGGAGGCTTACAACTGCAACTTTCAGTGTTAATCTGAATTAGTTAGGAAGCAGGAAAGACTTGCAGCTAGCAGTGTCTCTATTTGTAAAAAGATCACATCTGACATAGAAACCATTGAGGACCTGTAAACATAGCAAATTTTCAATTGCTCTTTGAAAACTGGGACTAATAACTTGCCTTCCTTTTTTTTCCCCCCCTACTTTTTCTGATTTTCTTTCTCTGGTGGTCTTACTGCAGCCTTCATGTATTCCATGTTCCTCTGCAGATGGGAGGAACTCGTGCCTAGTCAAGGATATGGGATAAGATAAAGCCCCAGCCAAGGTGAACTGTAGTACTGCTTACCTCTGTGTATTTGTTTTATTTTCCCAGTGTAGTAATGCATGGAGCCATGTGAAACTGCAGAAGTGCCTCCAGTGGGACAGATGGAAGTGTTCATCCCATTTGGCAAGAGAGGCTAATGAGATGCAGTTTGAGAGATAGAACCTTAAAATAAAAATCGTGTAACTCCAAGTGCTGAAATGAATGTGTGGTTCACTTCACAAGTCTGAATTTCGTTGCAGATGAAAAAACATTTGAGCCCTAAATTCTGCCTTGAATAGCTTTAATGCTTTGTTTAAACAGTTTTGTAACTATTTTAAGTCAGTGATTCTTGTGAAATACCTCAACAGATGAAGAAAGTCAGGCTTGATTAGAACACTAATAAAGAGAAAATACCCTGTAATTTGAAGCTGGGTTTTGAAATTGTTACAAATGGGAGATTGGAAGACAGCAAATTTCCTTTTGATCAGTGAGGAAGCAGCAAGTGATAGTGTTGCATTAATGGGACTGGGTTTGAGGAGCTATGCAGAGCCAAGCGCAGTGTCCCCAGTGTCCTCTGTGACTCCAGTGTCAAAAGTGGCATTGCTTCCTTCAGTCTGATCCTTTCCATAGCAAATCAATCCAATGTTTTAAAGATGTAGATGAAATGACCTGTTCATGGTCACAAAAGTCATCTGACACAGCTCAGAGTAGAAGATTGTTCTCCTAAGTTGTAGGTTAGCATCTAAAGCTTTGTGCTCTTTTTTTTTTAATGTTTTGTTTTTACAGCTGTAGCTGCTTCAGATTTTTTGTGACAGATTTTCTGAATGCTTCAGCATTTGAATATAGGCAGCATTCACCTTGGTGATACCCTGGTCCTAAATTAATCCTCATGCTCTGGAGTAATAGCATCCTATTTTCAAATCAGTAGGGACACAGGGGAAAATGGTCTTGCAAGACTGCACAGGAATTCCACAGCAGGGTCAGAACTGGAAGGCAGAACTTCCGACTCTGTCTTGTGCTGTTACTTTATCAGTGTCCTTCTTTTCCTGGTTTCATTTGTATTTGACATAAGAAAAATCAGATTGCTTTTCCCCAGCACTCCATGTTAGTCGTAGGGTTTTAGTTCTGTTTGCTCTTCCTGATTCAAATGAGAGAGGAATATGTGCTCCAGTAAAGAAAACTCTCTGTTAGCTGTTGCTTGTACAAAGCCAGTGCAAGGGGAATGAAACATATGGACCTGAGACTGGAACCCCTCACCTTTTGAGGGTGAGTAACATTGTAGTTGGGTCACTGTGTTTCTCTCCCCCTTACAAAGAACTAAGCTGGTGTGGGAAGTAAGAGAACAGGTAGTTTTAATGAAACCTAGTTAAATCATAAAATTTTTGTAAGATGTTACATACATCTCCTTATGAGTCAGTAAAAGAGACTTTGACTCATGGTCTCATCTTCACAAACATGTTGCATCGTGATTTATGAGAGGGGGTTGACTTACTGATGGCACGATGCCAGATGTGGCTTCAATGTCTTTGGATGGCATCTGGCTGTGGCATTGTAAGTGAGACAGTGGCTCTCAGTTTTTAGTGAGTACTAAACTCAGCAAGGCTGGGAGCTGCTATTTTGCCTAAAATGCAAAATACTGTTTGTGGTAGATGGGATTTTGCAATTCAGTATCTGCTAGATCAAGAACTAGAGCCCCTGCTTTGCACTGCAAGGATGTACTACTTGAACTGGCCTCCTAGTCTGAGAGGCAGCTTCTCTCACCAGTTAACACAGATGCATTATATGTTGCAGTCTGCATGTCATCACTGCTTGTTTTCTGAAGACATATTGTAGGCATGCTCTTTGGCTTCCACAGGTTCAGTCATGCTAAGGAGGATTTGAAAAGGTAGATCAAATGGCCAAGGAAAATAAAGCAAGCAGTGGAAGACTGATTCCAGTCAAATACTTTGTGTGTAGTGAAGCTAAACCAGTAGGACTTCTTTGAGAGCAGCTTACCTGAGCAGAGTGGAAGCATTTGAGATGTAAACTGGTGGTGTCAGCTACCTGTCCAGCAAGAGATCTACAGCAGAAAAACTACAAAGCTAAACTGAGCCGTGTATAGACAAGAACCCATAGAAATGCCCATTTTACAGAATCAACTAAGTTGAAAAAGACCTCTGAGATCAAGTCCAACCTATGACCTAACACCGCTTTGTCCACTAGACTGGCACTAAGTGCCACATCCAATCTTTTCTTAAACACCTTCAGGGACAGTGATTCCACCACCGTCTTGGGCAACCCATTCCAATGTCTAATCACCCTTTTTGTTAAGAAATTCTTCCTAATGCCTAAACCTCTCCTATTGCAGCTTAAGACCATGTCCTCTTGTCCTATTGCTGGTTGCCTGGGAGAAGAGACTGACCCCACCTGGCTACACTCTCCTTTCAAGGAGTTGTGGAGAGTGATGAGGTCTTCCCTGAGCCTCCTCCTCTCTGGGCTAAACACCCCCAGCTCCCTCAGCCTCTCCTCACAGGATTTGTACTCCAGTCCCTTCACCAGCTCCATTACCCTTCTCTGGACCTGCAACAGCACCTCAACACCCTTCCTGAACTGAGGGACCCAGGACTGGACACAGTGTGGCCTCACCAGTGTCGAGTACAGGGGAAGAATCACATCCCTGGTCCTGGTGGCCACCCTATTCTTCATCCAGGCCAGGCTGCCATTGGCCTTCTTGGCCACCTGGGCACAACTGGTTCACGCTCAGCCTCCTGTCCATCAGCACCCCCAGGTCCCTTTCTGCCTGGCCCTGTCCGGCCACTCTGTCCCAGCCTGTGCTGCTGCAGGGGCTTGTTGTGGCCAAAGTGCAGGACCTGGTACTTGGTCTTATTGAACCTCATACCACAGTGGATTTGGCCCATATCTCCAGCCTGTCCAGGTCCCTCTGCAGAGCCCTCCTGCCTTCCAGCAGTTCAACACTCTCTCCCAACATAGTGTCATCTACAATCCCCTTATCGCGTTGCCCAACTTCCACTCATCTGGGACCTCCCTGCTGAGCCAGGACTGGTGATAAATGATGGAGAGCAGCTTGGGGACCTCTTCCACCACTCCCTCACCACCCGAGGATGGGTCCCATCCGGGCCATAGACTTGTGAGACTCCAGGTGGGTCAGCAGGGCACAAACTGCTTCCTCCTCTTCGGCTTCCTGACCCTGTCTGGCGGCTCAGGAGGCTCCTGGGGATGACCTGTCTTATTGTTGAAAACTGAGGCAAAGAAGGTGTTAAGTATCTCAGCCTTTTCCTCATTAACTATATTCCCCCTCCACTGTGTCCAGTAAAGAATGGAGCTTTTCCTTGTATTTATAAATACAATGTGTTTCCTTTTCTGTGTGTGTATTTTGAATTACTTTGCAATAATTTTCTTTTTTTAAATCCGCTGTTACGTAACTTGCATTTCTCCAGCATGGCACGGTGCCAGGTGTTACCCATTTGCAATGCTCTTAAAAGATGAGAAATTAATAGAAAATGCTTTGTCTTCTGATTCAGAGGTAACTCGGTACTGTGAATCTGCCTCCAGGCTTTGTATCTGCGTGTGTGGTTTTGTTTAATGATGTATTTAGCTGATACTGTTGCTGGAGAGCTTTTCTCTTATCCAGAATAACTTGTTTTTAAGTTGTATGCTTATTTCCAAGGTAATTCTTATTTGTTTAGCAACAGTGAGGCGACAGGGAGTCTCAGCTGAAGAGACTGAGAGACAGAGGCTGAATCTTAATTCAGACATGTGTTTGTTGGGGATTTATTTTTTTTAAACTTCCCATCCAAGCTGGCACAGTTACTGGAGCAAGTGAAAGAAAAGCTCTTTCTACTTTGATTACTTTCTACCTCAATGTCACTGGTACAGGCTGGGGGATCTTTTGAGGTTTTGAAACTCCAGGTTTCAAGCCCTCTCATGATTATCTTTGGCTAAGCCTGTTGTAATTTTCTTTTTGTAATTTTCTTCAGTCCCCTGCATTGTGGTTTGCTCAGTTGCCTGTTACCATTGATCTGGTTGTTTGTCTGCTATAACCAGTCTTGCAGGCTAATTACTTACACCGTCTTGTTTGTTGGCTTCAGTGAGAGAGCTCTGAAGTCTCTTTAGAGTACTCAGTGTTTTGGATACGCAGACCACTGTGCTCTCTAACTTAGACCAAACACTGACAAGAAATTAGTGCTGTTTTTCTTGAGAGTGTGAATGAACTTTGAATGTTCTTTAGTATTTCCCACAGTAATTCTCAGTGGTAAGTAGCCTGTTTGCAGTGGTAGAGGAAGCATGTTGTTTGCTTTATTTAGCTTATGTTAAAATATCCCTTTAAGGGGTATTTATTGACACAAAAATTATTCAAGTCATGCTTCTGTAAAGTGCCCTATAACTCTTCTGGGAATGCCCTGAATACTTTTGGCACATCCTCCTCCCTCCTCCCTCCAGGTGGTGTTCCCTGGAAGTGATGTGTCTCTCAATAATTTACTTTGTGGGCGTTTTAGTTAGGATTTTAAACAGCCAAATAGGAGTGCAACCCCAAGAAAAAATGTGTGGCTGAGAGTTCCCCCCGCCACGTGCTTAAGTGGATTTGGTAGAACACACTCCCCATGCACTTCTAAGTCAAGTGTCTCAAACTTTGTCAACAAATTGGGAGGTTAAAGGCATTTGTAAAGAGCTTGTCAAATTCTGCACTTTCTTGCTAGTGCCCTGTATTTACTTGCAATATGTTATGCATTTCTTTCCTGTGTGAACTGGAAATGAGCACAGCTCTTGAAAATTTGATTACTTTTAATGATGTTTAGAACCATAGGAAATGTGGATTGATTTTAGGTCTCCAGAATGCAAAAAGCAGTGAAGGTCTCAGCTGAAATTCCCTTCAGTGGAAGAAACATTCAGATTCCGTTTAATCACAAGTCATGTAAAGGTTTAGGTATTCATGGGAAAGGAAATACTTGTGTAGGCTTTAGGAATTAATGTAGATCATAAAAGGTTGCCATATAAAAGCTTTCATCCAACTTTCCTCAGCAGCAGAGAAATGGAAATTAAAAAACTGCTGGACATGAAAAGTATTCCAGGAGGAAAGGGAAGGGTGGATCTCATTTTGTCCTAAGCTCTGGTTACAGCAGAGGAAGAAATACAGTTGGTGCTATGGTTATATAAGTGCCACTTACTAGTCTTTCTTCTCCTTTCCTAGTATGTCTCTGTTGTCCAGTCTCAGAAATCTGTTTCTGATGACAGCTGTGTGTAATTGTGAGGGCAGATAAAATAGGGCTTTTCATATTTGAATAGGTCAGCACTATAGGCTTGAATAACTAGCAAGACCTGAACAGAGAACGGGACTGTTAATATATAGCTCCATGCAGGACACATGGGTTTTGGTGTTGCAAATGATGGTTGTGTGGCATTTGTTTTCAAATAGCTGTTTACATTTTGCTCCACTTAACTGTGTATTTCGCAGGAAATTTGTATTCCTGTTCTCTGAGTGATGAAACTTGACTGGTTAGCGAGAGGGAAAGGGATATCAGGAGTTTTTAGCTGTGTAAGATTCCAGTCTTGACCTGAATGTGCAGATAAAAGGGAAACCTTTTAAAATTAAAGTTTGGGTTAGGTTTAGGTGAACTTATATCTGCTTTTTAAGTTCCTTGGCTGCCTGTTAAAGAAAAACACAGACAAGAGGGAGGAGGAGGAGGTGGATATTACATATTTTTTTAAGGGAGATTCCAGAAATGTGACTGTCACAACTCTACTTGGGTAATTTTGGGACCTAGAATATTTTAGCAGCAGTGCAGAACATAAATTTGCCAGAGAATGTTAATTTTACTTTAGTGGGATTTGGGCATGGTGAGGGAATTCCTTGAATTTTGGAGATGTGGTCTTTTAGTGAACATAAGAAGACTTTGTGCTTTTCAGAAGAGGATTTATTATAAAACAGGGTATTAATTTGAAGATCTCAGCAAGTGTGCTTAAGAGTGATTATGTAATGCAGCTTTTGAAATGTGATTTTCAGAATGAAGTGTCTGTTGAAGGTAGAAATTCTAGTGCTACCTTTTTGCAGTACCTGGGTAATGAATCCTGAGTCCTTGTTCTAGATATAACCACAGGAATTCCTTTTCTCCTGACAGTTATGACCTCTATCAGTGTGACAGTGATCATCCACCTACTGCTTGCTGTGGCAATTCAATTTGAAATGTGCAGGTCCTTTCCTGGAGCTTAAATGTTGTTTCTGGATGAGGACTAACGTGATGAAGTTGAATTGGTATTTGCGGGACTGTGGAAAGGAGTGGATGTGTTGTGGAGGGTTCTGGGGTTGCCATTTGGAGGGTGGGAGCCAAACTCATTTTTTCTCCCTTTTCTGATAGATTTTGCATGAGAGTTGACTATCAGTTTGTATCAAGTAACTAAGCAGTACCTTTTTTCTTTCTCCTGCAGGATGGTATGTGGTCTGGCAATTGTTTTTGTCTAAATTCAAATTCCTGAGAGAATTGATAGGCGATACGGGGTCCCAGCAGGGAGACAACGAGCCTTCAGAGACTGAAGCTGAGCAGGAGACTCCACCCTCGCCTCAGAGAAGTAGACAAAAATCAGCTCGACAGCGAAGGGCACCTACAGAAGACACAACTTAAAGTACTCCCTTGAACTCCGGAGTAACTCTGAATGGTTAAACCCCCTCTGTGCACTGTGTGGTTCAGTGGTGTGATCTTACTGAAAAACTGACTCAAGAGGTAGCATTAATACCTGTGGACCTTTACTTCTGAGCTACCAATGTTTGATGCTACTCCAGTAGAGGTTCAGGGAGGACTTCAGCAGCAAGTCATAGAATACTGGAAGAATGGAGGGATGGAGAGAAATCTCCATCAGAGAAATGCGGAGCTCCTGTAGCTCCTGTCTCAGCACGCAGATGAAAAGAGGTCCTGGACCATAGGCTTAGCCTTTGCATTAGTCTGAACATAGTGAACATTTCAGACTTGAAATAGATTCTAAATTATTTTTTCTTTACAGCACTGTAACTGCATATAGTGAAATCGAGTTTTATTTCCTTAGCTGTATATGAATATATATATTTTTTCAACCTGGAGAATGCACATGAACTTAAAAAACAATTGAAAGAATATCCTGCTTTAGAACGTATTCTAAAGTGAGATTTTAGTTAAGTTCTTGTATATATAAAAAGTATAAATGAAATATGGAAAATCAATATTAGATGCACATGATTTGGAGGTTTTTATTATCTCCTTTTAAAAAAACACAGGGGCAAAGAAAGCAATCAGGTGGCAAGACCTGTTTTCTTGGTTTTGGCATAAGAAGGGTTACAGGTTAAACAGACCTGCCAGGTTTCTGTATGTTTTTCCTGAACTTTTTACTCCAAGTCCGACTTGTGTTGGAGATGGGAAGGTGCCTGGGTTATGCACTACTCACTGTTTAGGGTTCTGAAGTGGTATCTGGATACTAAGCACTTCTCTAGTTCACTTTGTACACCTTCACAGTCAGGTTTGTGATACCTGACATAACTTTTTTCCTGGAACCAGTTGTGGCACTGACCAGTTTGGTAGACACAGCTGTGACACTTTGACAGTGTTATAGCAGTGAATTTGGTACCTCATGTTTGCTGGAGGACTTTAGGATTTTCACCAGTAATAGGCAGTTGCTCCTGTCTTCTCTGAGAATGAATTATACAGCTATTTTTGACATTGCACTTCAGAATGAAGAGCTCCACTTCTGTTTATCTAGCAACTGAAGATTGATGCATGAGATTTTGGAAAGAGGAGGAACATGCATGTGCCACCTCTGATGTGTGTGAGAGAGAGAGAACTACCAACAGATCTCATCTAGAACAGCTTCAGTTTTCTCTCAAAGTTTGGTTATGTGGTAGTGTTTGGATCATTGTTCCATGTACAGAAACTTAATCAGGACTATAAAATTGTCTTGTATTTTCAGCTGTTAAGAAGTTTAAACTTATGGCTTCCAAACTTGTGTTTTGGTTCAATTATGTGGCTAAAAGCAGCAGCATTTTGGTTTTTGATCAAGGAGGCCTACATTTGGGAAAAGAGCACTCTTTTAGTGCCTTTATGTTTTAATTTGTCATCTGTGACTAGTGTTCAAAGGCTAATGAGGGCATTTACTTAAAATCATTTAGATATTTCAGCATTAAAATATGTAAGATCAGTCCTGACTTTCCTTTGGAGTCTAAAAGGCTTTGTTTTCTTTACAAATGTGTGTGTGTATAAAGCATAAGGTTACATTTTGAAGCATGATCAGACAGTGCTATGCACATATCCTGTAGGAATATTGATAGTGTCCTCCCCCATGCTGTGCTGGCAAAGGAATGTCTCAATGGTGGTTGGTTGTTTTTTCTTTTCTTTTTTAATTTCCCAATAGGTAAAATTCCCATTTATTTAAACTGAGCAAAAGCAATCAGATTCTCTTCCCTGCTGCTTTCAGTTTGCCTCCCACAACTGAGTGTCACAACTTGCTTGTGTCTGTATGTCTTGGCAGTTTAGCAGTGCTAAGCAAGTCCTGGTCCATTTTTCTGACGACACTAGCATCTTGGTCTTAAACTTTGCTGATGCAGGCTTACAAATAAAGATACTTGTTTTGTACTGACATAGGATGTTGACACTCCACTTTAGTGCACAGCAGATGGCAAAAGGCTCATGCTTGTAGTATCCGTGGCTGAGATACTTAGCCCTGTGCTTATAGCTGTGAAGAAATGTGAAGTTCCAGCACTACACAGAGCGAGCCCAGCGTAGCTCTGAAGGTGCAAGAATCAAGATTCTGGAGCAAGATAATGAAGGAGAAATCCATGTGGGTTTGAATGCTGACACTGATTAAATAGGCAGTAAGATGGATGTGGAACCTCTGAGTAGCTCACCTGCTCTGGCCAAATTCCTTCTCCCTTCCTTCTTGTCTGTGGGTGTACATTTCACTCCCCAAAGTTATTTTCAGTCTCTTCTTTTTGAAACAGCTGATGCTATTTTTTTAATGTTGTTGTGACATAGCTGCCAATAACGCTGTCTGCCTAGTGTATAACTTTAATGACCTTGCTAGTAGCAGGCCAAAGGTATATTATATAATGTGGTTTGGAAGAATTTTGGAATGCTAATGTCTCCTGTCAATGCATAATTTTTCTTGAAGGAATCTGTAGTAAGTTCTGTGTCCAGGGCACTTGGTGCAAACCTGTAAAAGTGAAGCTGTGTGTGTGGAAGTGTACTTGTACTAAGACCTGGGTTGTGATTGCTGGCAGTCAAATATACTCATGTCTTCAGGTGTTCTTACCAATGTACTTCTGCAATGTTAGTGGTGGGTAAGCACTTAACTTTGAATTGACCCAACCAAGTCTGAAATCGTAGGAAGGCAACAGGTTACACAGTTGGTCTTGTTTTCTTTAGTGGGATCTATTTTTAAAACTATTGCCTTATTGTTGCAGCCATTCTCTTGAATGTATTTTGAGTTCTTACTTTAAATATAGTCATATCACCTTTGTTGCAGGGGCTGTGTAACTTTGAATAAGCAGTGATTACCTGTGTATGTGACAGTGCTGCAATTTGTGATCACCTTGCTGCTTAAATATCAGGTTTTACACTGAACTAGACCTGTCTATGTCCTTCTGTTTTGTTTGGAACTGACCAGCATAAAGAATGTGTTCAGTGTGGTCATTTGCTTCTTCAGTGTTATGATACTGTACCTAAAGTTTCTGTGGTTGTCTGTTTTCATCATTACCTGTTCTTTTAACTGACTGCGCAGATAAAAAATAAAGTAACCAGACTTGATATGAACATTTGACCTGAGTGATTTTCTGACTTTTTGTTTTAATGGGATTTTGTTTATAGAGCAAGACCACTTACTTGAGTGTGAAACATTGCAAAAGAAGGCTTGTCAAAATTCACATTCTAGCTGGTGTAATACCTGCAGATGACTTAATTTTAAAGGGCAGGTTAATGGATATCTATTAGAGAAGTTGTTAGTAAATATAGTTTTTCTGCCTTATCTTTGAAAGTTGTAATTTAATTTTAGCAATTAAGAAAACCCAAAAAAACTCCAACACAAACAAACCCCCAAAAAAACACTTCTTCCCTTCTGATTTTCTACATACTTCTAGGTAATTTTTCTAAAAGAAGTATGTTGGTAAAGTGGAAAGTTCTTATTTTGTAAATGAAGGTGTGCAGAGAAGGAAATTAAAAACATGCTACATCCCTGATTGCTTCTGTTAAGTCAAATGCATGAATTATATCCTGTGTTCTTTTATTGCATAATAAGACATTAAAACAAGATTTTGAAGAAAAATACGAAATGCCTCTAATGTTGAGAGAAATGAGGTGTTTTGCTATTCTCACTTGTGAAAACAGGCTAATGGAGTGCAGCCAAATGTCTTGATGATATGTGACTTGAGCACTTGGGTCTTTTCACCTCAAAAAGTTGGATTTGTGTGTTGGGGGGGTAATATAAGTGGAGCAGTCAGTGATGGGCAACTGGTGTCAGATGCTTGTCAAACACATACTTGATTTTCTGCTTTGGTGCTGATCCCAAGGAACTGCTTTGTGGTCTGTTCTAGTGATGAATAAAAGTGCCACTGTACAACTTTCCTCAAAGTTCCACCAAAAGCTGTTTTAACTGGTCCCACGCCTTCCCTACAGACACTCACATGCTCAGGGTTCTCTTGTGTCCCTGGTTCTATGTAATGATAATGCACAATCTTTGTAAAACACAAGATGCCTGAAACCTTGAAAGCTTTTGGTATCCCGGCTGGATGGGAAGGGCTGTCACCACTAGATGGCACGGGCATCCAGGCTTTGATAGTAGGGGCTCTCCTGGCAAGGAACGCGATGCTGCTGCGCCCCTTTGTGAGTGCTGTCACTTTATTTTTACTCATTTAATTTACTCTTTTACTAATTTAATTTACTCATTTACTCATTTATTTTATTTTGTAGTCATCCAGCTGTTTTTCAGTGGTGTTGGGAAGCACAAGGGCAGGTTGTTGTAGGGGTTGAGCTTGGGTTTTGTTTGGCTGTACGTAAAGGGGAGTGACCTCAAAACTACCTGCTTAAAGACAGGAGGTCTCAAAAATGCCAATGGGGGTCTGCTTTTCTTACTTCTGACCGTGCTTAAGGAAAAAAACAAACTACAAAACGTATCACAGCAGTATTTCAGGTGTCGGGGTTACAAACATACTGCACCAGTGCCAACAGCAGCTTAAGAAAAGTTGGTTTTGTGGGTTTTTTTTCCCCAATCTGATCGCTAGAGAGAGCTGCCTGCTGTCCAGATCTCTTCAAAGCCAGTTCTCAACGCTGTGTCCTCATGTTTCTCATAGACCTGCTGTGAAATTCCATCCCATTAAAGCTGGTCTAAATCCTGCTGCTTACTGAGCACGTAAAACAAGGGCTTGTGATCAGCTTATCTTAAAACCTTCTCCCCAAGTCTAATATTAGTATTAGACCAGCAGTAGTATAACATTAATAGCATAACTTGGATACCGTAATATTAATATTAGACTTGGGGACAGAGAGCCTGTGTAGCATTTTCTGTGATTAAAGACCAAAATCCTTGAGAACAGCAATGGGATAGAGATACAGTGGGAGCCTTGTTGAGTTAACCCTGGTAATTGATCTCTGTATTCAGGCTGAGGGGAAAGGAGGGAGCACTTGTTGCACAGGGCTTTGGAGACACCTGTGTTCCCTTTATTGAGCCCCTCATTTATTACTCAAGAGTTAGAGCGAGTCTCCATTAGCAAATCTAACATTTACACTGGCTGGCATCAAAAGCAAAAAGTAATGATTCCTTTTTCACTCTGTGTGGCTTGCCAGGGAAATGAGGCTTATTCCAGCTGTGCAGGTGTGTGCCTGAGGAGTCCTTCATCTGCTTTTTGAGTCTGGAGGGCTTCTGCTCTTGTATTAATGATCCTCAGCACTTGATGAGACTCTTTCATCACAGAAAATGCTACACAGGCAGGATAAATGCTGGGATTAAAAACTGGGCTGTGTGTAATGCCCTAGCCAAGGTTGACCAGCCAGGATCCATCTACAACGTCAGGGACTGCTTTAGTCAGGCTGTACTTTCTCCCTTCTCCAAGACCCTTGCTCTCAGTTCACGTTAGGTGAGATGTGCTCATCATCAACACCTTAATCAGGACTGGGGAGTGCTCCAGAAGTAACTGTGATGTATAGCAGGGTGGGCCTGCTGTAGGGAAAGGAGGGAAGTGTGCTGAGAGGAGTGGGATGTGTGACTGGTGGGGTTCAGTACATGTTTCCTGCTCTGGGAAGAAGACAACAGACTGAGGACACTGTTTCAAGGCACAGGCACGTGACAGGAGCAGTGTCTTCTCTAGGATCACCAAGTACCTCAGTGGTGGCTGCAGCAACCGCTTTCTTGGGTTTCTTGGTTTGTCCCACATGTGGATAAACACTTCACACAGTAGGTAATGAAAGCCTCTGACCTGCTGCTACAGGATGCCACAAAGATAAGGTTGTGAACCTGCAAATACAGTCTAATGGAGACTTCCATGGACAAATCCCACGTTCCTAGGATAATGAGAGGTATATGTATTTCCTAACATCCCCAATCCAATGATTGTGAGCACTAGAGCAAGCCAGGTTAATGAAAGCACCCTAAGCAGACCCACCTGCCCTTTTCAGGAATAGAATACAGGTCTGTGTGTGCCACTGACCCAACTGGGCAGTTCTTGCTTTCTTAAATGCTGGCAGGCTGACAGCTAGAGATGCTCTGAGAACAAAACCAATGGAACACTGCACACACACATCTCCTCAACCAAAAAAGTCTTCAAAGTCCACTATGAAAAAAACCTCCTTTTCTTTACAAATAGCTGTCATGTTTACTGCTACTAAGGACCAGTAAGAAGCCAACATTCAGTACAGCCTATGAGATGGGAGCCTTTCCTGCCCCTCTCTGCCCATGGCCTGGGATGCCCTGCACACTAAGCAGGGTGAGCAAAGATTGAACCTGGGCTCTGCCCTTGGGTTTTGTGTTCCAGCCAGCAGGTGTGAGACTGTCCCACCCTCTGTGTAGTTGATTTCACCTGTGTAAAGGAAGCTGTGAAAAGCTAATTAGTTCCTACTTGTGCAAAAGGGGTTATTTGTTCTTTAGCTAACCTGCAAGGGCTGGAGACAAACCAGGCCTGGTGGACTTGCTGCTGTTTAGTGGAGTGAGCTTTAAAAATAGATGCATCTCAGCTGGTGATGGAGCCACAGCTGTGGCTTTTCTGTGTGTAAGTTGTGCCTGTGGAAAAACACCACTGCTGAGGAACAGAGCCTACTTAAATGGTCTCCTAGTCCTTGTTGTAAGATATCTTCCTGTGAAACCATGGGTACATTCAGGTAGGAAACACTGAATTTTACTTCTTCTACTTTTTTTTTT